>JAYKAV010001044.1:530382-615532 GCA_035582835.1 Phoebastria nigripes | reverse complement strand
GCCGCGTGCGCCGCGGGGGGCGGGACACACCTCCGGGCGCGCGCTCTGCCGTTGGCCGGGCGGCGCGGGCGTGTGAGGGGCGGGAGGCGGGGACCCGGCTCCTGGCCGCGGCGCGCGCGGGGCTGGAGCTCGTTAAAAGGAGCGGGGCGGCGGCGGGTGTCGCTCGGCGGCTCTTGCATCATGGCCCTGCGCAGCAGCTTCGCCCGGCTCCTCCGCAAGCAGGCGGACGCGGGGCTCCAGCTGCCCAAGCAGGCGCACTCCGTGGCGCTGGTGGGAGCCCCGCTCTCCAGGGGGCAGGTGGGCATCGCGGCCGAGGCGGTAGGGGGGAAGAGGCGGTAGGGGGGAAGAGGCGCCCTCCGCCCCGCCGAGGGGACAGGCGGGTGCCGCAGCCCCTCAGCTCCCCTCCCCTTGGCGGGGCTCGCGTACCTGACTGCAGGCAGCGCTGACTAACGCATCTCTCTTCTCTTTGTCTCGCAGAAACGGCGGGGAGTGGATCACGGCCCCGCTACCCTCCGCGCCGCGGGGCTGGTGGAGCGGCTGGCCGGGCTCGGTGAGGCACGGCGCGGCGTCGGGGGCTTCGCCACCGGGGCGGGGGGTGGGGGGGGGCGGAGGGGACTGCGGGGCTGCCCTCAACTTCCCCCTCCCCTGGCAGGGCATCCCTTTCGCAGCTCGTTTCGGCGAAGCGTGACTCAGCCGCTTGCTGCGAGCCCGGGGGATGGTGTGGGTGGGGTGGAAACGGTTCCTTCCAGTGAATCACGAAACCCAAAATGCCCCTGAGCCACCGGTGCCCGGGGGAAGGCGATGCCTGCCGCGTTTCTGCGGTATCGAGAAAGGGTGACCTGTCGCATACCAGCTCGTGCGTGCCGTTCAGCCGCTCCCGCGCGTGAAACGCCCAAAGGAGCGCACAGCCGCACCGGGGGCCTCGTGGGGCTCCCCGGGACAAAGAGAGCTGGGGTCTCCCGGCTCACCGGCCGCGGTGTTCTCCGGCTTCCCAGAAACAGCTGGGTGTACCCGTGTATCTTCTGTGTTGGTACATTGAGTGCTTTATTGGCATATGGCGTCGTGCTGTTCCCATGCTGACTTAAGAAAAGCCAGAGAAACGTGAGGCCATTTAAAACGTTACGTGAGCTCCGTGTATCCAGTCAAGTAATACCCTTGACTATGTTCCTCGATTTCTCACATCATGTGTTTGCTTTTTCCGTATTCATTACCAGCTACTGACCTTGTTCCTAAAATACTTGTATGCTTTCAAGTGATGAAATTCAGAACTTCTCAGAATTCAGAAATCCTCAGATTTGTATGAGGTCTTGTCTGAAGTTTTGCTTTGAAAGCACTTGCAAATAGCACTGTGTGAATGGAAAGTTTCTGGTCTTTCCACTGTTACCACTACTGTTATTTAAGCAAATCCATGTGCTTATTTGTGTTTCAACTCCTCACATCTATTGCTTTTACAAGCCGAGAACTGCAGAAAACTGTATCACGGTTATTAGAAACAGGACATGAGGGATAGAAACTTGTAAAGCTGAATTCTGTCTCGGGGAATGTTTAATCTAAAAAGTGTTACAGAAAACTGTATGATGGGGATGGATTGCAGGAGTGGACTACAGAAAGAACTATGTTATCTGCTCCATGTGGGATTAGTGTTAGTGGAATTTAGATGCATGCAGAGGAAAGATAATTGCCTAATAACCCTCTAGTGAATTTATTGTGAATTATAAGACCTCTTTAAAACAGAAGCTATTGTTCTGTGCAGCCCTGTAGGCTTATCCTGCATATCTTATGATTCACAAGCTGAAAAGTCCCAGTTCACAATCAAATGAGTAGACATTCTTTTCCTGTTTTGTGCAAAGTTGAGATGTATGCTATCCTTGGCAATATTTGAATTCTAGCGAGCATGATCTATAACCTCTACAAACATAGAAGAGGGTGTCTAAAAGGTCTTATATACTGGAATAAAAGCAGGTCTGGATGTTACTGTGCTTAGAGTTTATTTTAAACTAACAAGTTACCAGATTTGAAAGGAGGATATGTTATTCTAGGCAAGTCTGTAGGCAGCAGTTTATTTTTATATCGACGACAGAATTCTATACTGGGAGGATTGAGATTCTCTTTCAAGTAGTTCAGATCTAATACTTCCATTTTGTAAGAATTCTTTTTTGGGGGAAAAAAAAACCCCAAACCAACAGAAAAAACTCATTTGCATGACACAAGCTCACTTCARTAGGAAATTGGAGAAGGTAGAAAGAAAGGAGGATACAAGCCCTTCCTGAATTCTAGTCACAAAAAGTTGTGGGGATAGAAGTGAAGCAAGCTAAACTAAGAAATAAGCAGAAGGTAAAAAATACTTTCACTGTTTAATTGCTTATGGACTCCTTAATCAATAATGCACATGGAGATACTTTCTTGCTGTTCCCTTACAATTTTTAAAGGCTCTGGGATTTCTTCTTCCTGCAGTTTCAGTTTCCAATTGCTGACATACTCTTCCACTGGGGTAGGTGTATTTTTCAGTCAGTGTTGATCTTTATTGCTCCTTGAATCTCTGCAGCTCTCTTACGAACAGGCTCAGATGGCACATGGATTGTAACAGGTTCTGCGGTGAGGGCCCATCCTGAAACAATGACAGTCACCAGCATACACAGAGGAGTTGTTTATCTTGCAAAGACAATCAGCTTGAGGGTAGGGTGGCAGATTGAGGAGGAAACTACCATGTAGCCTTTTGTATTGTGCACATCTGTTGTTCATGGAAACTTAACAAATGATTATTTTTGTGTATGGGCTGTCTATTTTTCTTCCCTGAGCTGGCAGGATAGCTTTGCCAATAATGTGATAATAGTGCCATTGCTTGGACTCCTGTGGTACACTGAACTGGCGGTAAAACTTTAGCTGCTTTCTAACACTGAATTTTCTTCTCATACATTGAAGAAGGCAATAGAGCAACAGTATTATTCTCATTATTAACTTGGATATTCTATTTATCTGTTAAAAGAATTGATAGTTTTCATGGGACCTTGTTGCTTGTTTTCCAGAAGCAGGTAAATAATACTGCAGCAGACCAGGTTTCTCCTTTAAACAGAAATAACTAAGACACAGGGCTTCTGTTCTCCTGTATGTGTTGGTTACTTCTGAAACATTTGTGTCCATTGGGTCGGGGTGGGGGGAGTGTTTGTGGTTGTTGCATGCCCCCATTCCCCACTGGGATGTGAGGGAGTGCTATAAACATGATTTTCCTTGTCATTACAAGCTTGGAACCAGGCATGAGGCCAGCTGTGGAATGATGCTTCCCAGTAGAAGAGTGAGGGTGGATTCTGGGCAGTCTAAGGAGGTATAGATGGGGGAAAGAGGCAGTGTTCCTGTAATGAAAACTCTGTATTAACAGTAACTCTCAAATAAAATTGCTCTCACTTGTTTCAAGTGGAAGAGACTTGTGGTGATCAGATTATTCTGTTTGCCTGAAATTGTAAAGTTTGATTTATTCATTTTCCATTCGTATATTCAAATTCAATTTGGCCTGCATACAGTGAGGATGCTCTGAATTTTCCTCTAAAATGTAGCATTCAGGTAGTAAGATGCATGCACTGCATTTGTTTGTTTGTTTTAGTCTTATGTGTATATACTTTGTTACTTTGAATAGCAAACAACTACATGGCTTTTCATATGTTTGTATGCCTGATTTAATGACTTCTGTTGATAGTGCTCAAGCCACATCAGAGTGAGTGAGAACACTAGACCCTTGTTTCCTCCTTTTTGCACTGTTTTGCATTTTGCTTTCACTGGCTGGTATCTTTGGGAGGGAATTTTATTGTTCCTTTCACCCTATCCTAATTTCTGTTCTTCCATAGTCCTATTGCAGTGTCCTGAGCTGCTACTCCATTTTCTATTTTTTTTGGGGGGGATCCCTCCCTTGAAAGGGACTGTGACTATATACCTACATGGTATGATAAATTCTTGGCTGCCTAAAATGATGACTGCCTATGAACAGCTTGTTTATGCTTAGGCTGAAATATGAGGAGGGAGCTCAGAGGCAGATGGTATCACTAGTCTGTACCAGACTGTCAGAGATGAATCTGAGCCACTAACTTGAATTTTATCCCCTTGTTAGAAGCAGAGAGAGAACACTGTTATGTGTTGGTAGTAGCTCGAGGTGTACTCGGGAGGAGAGTTAATGTAGCAGGAGTCCAGCTCCCAAGCCAAAAACAGTGGGTGTGCAAGTCTGTAGCAGGGATAATTTAAAATATAACTGACGAAGCCTGTGGGGCTTTTTATTCACCTTGGTGATGTTTGTCTTTTGGCTTTGCTTCTTCCCCTAAGGGAAGCTAAAATACTAACAACTTAAAGAACTCTTCCATCTTGCCAAAGAAGTAAAAGTGCTATATGAAAATAGAGACCCATAACTCCCTGTCATGGGGGAGGTGAGGGTACAAAGCTTGCAGGGCTGTGTATTGTTCTGGCAGTAAAGAGAAATGGATGCAATATGTGGAGGCTCTTGGACTTTTGGTGGGAAGGAGTGGGGAAGATAGGTGACAGATGCACTTGACCTAAGCTGTAGAAGATGTACAGTATGTATGAAGTTCTTTAAAGTGAGAATTTCTTGGACGTCTCCTGTTTGCTGCAGATTAAGCAGAGAATCCAATCAAACTTAAATCCAGAGTGTTGCCTAGTCCTCTTACTTTAAGGAGAGAAGGACCATTCTCAGATTTCTATAAGTAATAGATAGCTGTTGTGTTAATTACTATAGCCCCTGAGGTGACTTAGAGCACCTCTGCTGTTGCTAGTATGGGAACAACTTCAGTATAAAATTTCTTCCCAAGTATTCATTCTTGTATGTTGACTGTTGTTGATTTCTGCCCCCGCCGCCCCCCCCCCGCCCGCTGCCTTTTCTTTATTTAGAGCTGGATGTGGCTGGGTTGCTGAGTTTAGTCAAACTTGGATTTGGATTACTCTAGAATGGATTAACAAAGTTTGGATCCGAGTTGCTGGTTTGACAAGTTAGTGGACTGCAGAGACATATGGCTGACAGACAGAAGTAGAGCTAGACTTGTCAAAGAGGATGACCATCATATTACCTGTCTTTTGTTTGACTGGAACAAAGCTCTTCCAGGATAATAGGTAATAGGATTCAGGAGGTCAGTGTAGTGACTCAGAAAGCAGTAACCTCCTCTAAAAGAGGAATGGAGCTGCTAATCCCCATGTGACTGGAGATACGCTCCTGCTTTGCCTAAAACCATTGGACTCCTACTGACATCTGCTACCAAAAATAGCAATTCAACTTTGCTGTCTCACCAACATTGCTCATATAGTTAGTTTCAGTCTTAACAATAAATCATGAAGCAGCTTCTTCTACACATATCTTCTCTTTTTCCACTCTAAATCTTCTTGGGTGAAGAGTTTAAGAGGAAGGTAAATAGTCTTTCAATTATGCACCAAGGTATGCATAATGAAGTACTGGTGCTGGGGTTCAGTAGATGTGGACTGGCAAGAGTTACAGCTGCAGTGTTGGGAAAATCATTTTCATCAGCCCATCCAGTAAATATGTGTTTAAAGAGTTGCCTATATCCCTGAAGACTTTGATAAACTGCTTGCCCATTCTGCTTGCCCTGTATTTGAATTAAGATTGGACATACAGACTGTAGTTTGACAAAGATCCGTTTGTGTTAGAAACAAGATCTGTCAGGAATTCAATATTCTTGGGTTAGAATCTAGTTTAGCTTTGCACTAGCTCTTATCTCAATTGTTTCTCTTCAAAGTTCAGTATTTTACTCTTTAAGACGTCCTAGTTTAGTAGAGCCAGTCAAATATCTCTAATCTGTAGAATTCCAATAAAGTCTAAATTTATTGTATCGATAACATCAAGATCTGTCTTTTTTTTTAGCCTCTTTCCTCACACTTTCTGCTGTTGATGAAATGGGAGGCAGACAACATTTTCAATAACTGCTGGCATTTTAAGCAGCGTGTTTAGTTAAATCTCTGCATTGTTGAGATGAGAAATGCTACTGTTCATGGGTTCTTTCTGATCACATTTGCTGTCAGTACTGTCAAAGCTTAAGTCTATTAATTTGCTAGGAACGTTCTCAGGAAAAAATTGGTTAGGATATAGCATAAAGATGTTAGACTAACAGCTAAGTCTTCTGCCCTACAAAGCAGAAATGGGAATGCCCTTTTTTTACCCAGGCACACCCTCCCCCTGCCTTTTTTTTTCCCTGAAACAGAACAGGTAAATGGCAGGCCTCTTCTTTTTCCTTTCTTTCCCTCAGACACAAGCATGCATAAACACCTTTGTTTAATAAAATCAGTAAAACATGCTTATGTAATGCTGCAGCTTATTTCCGGAACTAGAATAAATGACCTCTTTTTATTTATACAGAGATAGATAGAGATCCAAGAGACTGTTATTCATGTTTACCACTCAAATGTCAATTAGCCATGACTGGTTAGCTTCAAAGACCAGTGGTTTGACAAAAATCAAAGCACAGTCAAATGCACTGGCTGTAACTGGCATTTGCAGTGAGTCTTTGAAATTATGCCAGTTGCAGAATGCATCAAGGGCAGGTGCTGCTCCACTCCGTGAGGGAAGGCAGCCAGGAGCTGACTCTGATAACCAGGCAGGCAGAAGGAGCCCTGCTGAGGCTTTGGAGGAGAGCTGTTTTGGGGAGGCCTMCAGTGAGGCTGTTTATAGGTTGCTTCTTCACAACAGACCTCATCGGCTAGCTTGCCTTGAGCATGGGAAGCTAAGCTCCTAGAAGTGGGGGAGTGTGCTCTGGCAGCAGTTACAGTTTATCCTTTTGAATGTTGTACCCTTTGATATTTGCATGATTACAACTAGCCTTAGAAGTTACTAGAAAAATGCCAGCAGTGAAAGTACATGGAGTCGGAGCATTTCTTGCAGTAGGTCAGTTCTGATTCTCTTCCCTTCCCCGCGCTGATGGAGGACACCATCTGCTTGTTTTTGCTTTGAAATGAAAAGCTTTGTGTCAGTCATTGATTTGATGTTTGTTTCTTTTTTTCTCTCCCATTTGGCAGGTGCATATTCCAGGTTGCGCATTATCCATGAAGTTGGCTTTAAAAGAAACTTTGTTAATTTGGGGTAAAGTTCACTAAAGTTCACACTTTTATTGTAATTGTTCCTTGTATCAGTTTAGTTTAAATACATCTGAAAAATTAAGCTATGCTGTTGCAGATCAGGAAACCTGAATTGATTATTTCTTCCTAATCTTTCAATAAAGGGAGATGAGATTCAAGGACCAAAGAACAGAGCTCTTGGGGGTTTTGTATTTCTTTGGTTTTAGGACAATGCCCTTCATCCTTGATATTTTTATATTATAAAATTAGTTTTAATACATGGCTTAGCTGAATTTCTGCACCCATAAAATTACCTCTGGATTGGAGTAAGTTCAGATCACATGCTGTTTTATTTTTTTACCATGAATGGTGTTGAAGGAGAGGAGTTACTGGGGAGGGGCACAAAGGGAGATGACAGAGGGAAAATTTAGGTAATGAGTTGGGTTTTGATCTGCTTTATGGTGCACAGAATCTGTTATTACTTTCTCATTTGAAACTTTATTCCTGTCTCTCATTTTGGACTCACAAGGCCAAGATACCTATGGCAGCTATGTGCTTATGTGAATATGGTACAGAGGATTATTTTTGGATGGAAGGTGGAAATTTCTGTTGTAAAACCAGCTGGTGAAAAGCAGAGAATGAGGCACTAAAGTCAAATACAAAAAAATCAGATCTTTCATTTGAATATGAAGAAGTGAGCTGGTCTGATGTTAGTTTCTTGCAGCTGCTAAGAGGGAGAAGACTTCAGTCATCTCTGATATATTCTGCTCTCCTTTCCTCTCAAGTGTTGCCTATCTGGGTTAACAAATATAATAACTACTTCTGTAACAATCTAAAGCACAAGGTGCTTGTTGTTGAGGAGAGCTGTTTTGGTATTATGACTTCCTATGGCTGTAAGTGCCTATGTGTGTTCTTGCTATTGGGAACTGTTTCTGGGTTAAGCTTATTTGAAGGGAATTAGAACTTGTGCAGGGTTTGTCAGCAGAGTGGCAGACCGCAATAGCCGCACCCTCATCTCTCTGATGCAAGCCACAGTACAAATGTTTCCCAACACCTGATACTGACGTTTTTGGAGACCTCTTCAGGTCAAGCACCCTGGATTTCATAAGAGGTTAAAGTTATGAACGGTTATCAAAGGGAAATGAGGTGGCTGCTCGATTTGGTGTTTGAAAAAATACTTCTTGGCTCATTTTATGCAAAGGACACCTTGAGACTACAGACTTGGTGTAGCAATTGGAATTTGTGTTGCTTGTTGCTGTTGTATGAGCTGAAGCCTTTTAAATAGGTACAGACACGAAACTTTGTCTTAAACCAGACCTTCCACAATGCCAAAAGGCAGGGTGGAAATAACTGAGGCATGAACTTCCCTCTTAGGAAGTGAAATTTTAGAGCTGGCAGAAACCTACTGAGCCATCAAATATCTGTATCTAATAGGAGGTTTCTTCCAGCAGATACATATTCCATTCAAAGAGAATGAGACACTGTGTAAGAACTTCCAGGCAGGAAGGTTATGATTAAACTAGGCTGCTGAAGTCTCAGTCTCTTGTAGTGGGAACCTTGCTAGCCTAATTTCATATTCATGTAAAACAAAAGTATGCCCTTCGTTTATATAGTTGCTTTTACACACACACMCCCCCCCCCGGATAATTCTGGAGGGTTAAAACTGTCTTAAAATAGGCTTTAGAATGCAGTGGTCATAATGAATTGAGTCGTTTGTTTGCTGTTGTGCAACATTTTGACGATGTCTCTGAGAAAGGATTACAAAGTCCGTACCATAAGCCAATGAGTTTATACTGAAAAGAAGGATAGTAACAGCTTGTAGCCCTTTGTTTTGTTCACAGGAAAGAAAATTTTATGTTTGTCTGTCAACATTGTTCATAATACTCATTGCTTCCTGAAAAACATTTCTGTGTCTGTGGTGATTCACTAAACGGGCTGTAATCTGAGAAAACAGTTCGCAGGAGTGATGCTTTCATGTGAGCAGTTTTATGTAACTCATAGTATGAAGTAAAATGTAGTTAACAGTGGGATTTCCAGATTCCTTTGAAAGTAGTTCAGCAGGGTTTAGAAACCCGGAAGAGGAAATATTTAATTTTCCCATTAATTTAGGATTTTTTTTTTTAACCTCTAGTTCACAAATACCCAGTGTGAACAGGCAGTGTCAGGAGATCATTTCTATCTCATGTTCCACATGCTTTTGTTCCAATTCCTGTTTGCTGCCTAGAAGAGTTGTTATAACTGTGTTACAGTAGCATGCCATTAGGCAATGTCAGCGGACAGCCTGGATTTTGAAAGCTCAATCTCCTTCTATCAGATTGCTGCTTCTGGCTCTGGTGCAGCATCCTAGTAGAGGAGGATGGGGAGGCTTTCCCTGTTGCTGCCCAGATGTTTTCTGGTTAAATGCCCCCAGACTTATGAGCCACCTGCTTTTACAGAAGAAAATTTTCTCTAAATCTGTGCAGGGAAATTACTTGCTATAGTAACTGCTGCCTACTGTGGGTGCTGAATAAATGGACTGTATTTTAAGATGATAGGAGGTGAACATCATCATTGTCATGTAGCTTGCAAAGGGCATTTTATGTCCCAGTTGTAAGCATCATTGGGTTGAGCCCAAGTGCTACATTGATATTTTATTTGAAAAGGCATGCAGAAAACCTTATTTTCTTAAATGTGTTCTTAATCTGTATTTCTACCTAAGTACAAGTTTGGCTCCTAATTATGAAAAATGCTGATTTCCTTTACCAGATATAGGTAAAGTTCTGGTTCTGGCTGTGCAGGCTGAAGAAATGACTGCCCTCTGTCCCCTGGTCTGCTGGTTGAATGCCTGTGTGACCTTCCCCTAACCTGTTCTGGTCAAAAGAAGTTGACCTATGGAAGATCTACTGTACAAACTATTTCAAGCTAATTTATTCATTTTTAGCTGAAATGTGCCCCCAAGCAGCCCTGTTGATGAAACTCTGTCAGAGGGGGGCATTGAACCACTGAGGATTGCACTCTTTAGCTGTAGAAGAAAGATGTGTGCCGCCTTTATACATTAATCGTTCATACTAACAGCAGGACTGTTGTGCATATATGCATCTTATTTATGTAATTATACTGTGTGTTCATATTCAGATTGACACCTCCATCTCCCTGATATGTCTTTCAAGCTCCTGTAACAGAAATAGATGAATCAAGCCTGGTTTTTTGTTTTCCTCCCTTCAAAAAGTGATCTCCTTTTGAGCCAGAGTGCTGATGAAGCTGACTTGAATGGATTTGGTTGTTATAAATTTTCTGCACTGTTGATAATTGACTAATGAATCAAACAGAATATATTTTTCATTTGAATGTAATTTCTGTTAGAGCTTGAAAGTGAAACAAAAGGCTTCTTTTGATCATATTTAATTTCATATTATTTAGTTGCTAGCAAAATGTCTGTGGTGTTTAGTTTGAAAGTACTGTAGGGTACTGTTTCATTTAAAAAGAACTTCAATGCTGGCTAGACCTGATCTGCTGCACTGACAAATGGTGTGGATGCTGTGCTTTCTAATGAATGTAAGGAAGCTGGCTTTCCTATCTGCCCACATCTTTTTTCCAGTTTTCAGAACTTGGATGTACTGTCTTTTAAAAGGCCCATATATATTCTTCATGTTAACTTTCTGTGCTGATTTTAAAAAGCTGTTTCTTTATAGCTATTGGTATCATAAAATAGAGAGTGCCCCAACTACCAAAGGAAGTGAGTGCTTATTGTTTGGTGTGGTGGATTATATAAATCTTTCACTAATGGCCAAATAACAGCAAGATCCACCAGATTGCACTGCACTACAGCATGTCTACCCATTTAGCAATTTCTGTGTTGGACAAAGTAATGTAGTTGAGAAAGATTTAGTTTTTTAATTTCTTTAAATCAAAACTACGTGCAAGCAGGCGGATGAAATGGAAAACAATTCAGGTATTTAAGCATTTGACTAATATCTGAGACACTCTAAATAGAAGCTAAGAAAATACATCAATAATGACTTTAATAATTTGACAAATTCTTTTTCTTTGCTGTTCAGTAAGCATTAAGACGAATGTATATGTTGATTTCATCTCTTTAATATCTGGTCAATCCTAGTAAATATATGTGCACACATGCGCATACACACACACTTCTAATCACTTCAGGGTACATGGTTTATCTACATACTGTGAATTTTGTGTGTGTGTGTGCTATCTATTCACTAAGCTTTCCTTTTGCCCTAAGGTCATTTAATCATAGCTTTCAAAGCTCTAGGCACAATTAAAAAAAAATAGTAGGAGGAAAAGATATTATGAATGTTCGAGGATTGGATTAGTGCATACTTCTGAGATTAACTGTATCTTCATCAGATAGCCATTAGATAGTTGGCTGAAAACATTCCTATCACCCTGGGAAACTTGAGCTATCCTCTGCAAGCACATAAAAACAGAGGGCCTAAATAAAAGAGGGAATCACAAAGCTGAAAAAAGAAGCTGCTACAAGGGCACACTCACATACTTTCATCAAACCTTGAAATACTGAAATGTGTAGCAGTGTGCATATGCATGAGAAGTAGCCTTACAGGAAGACACAAATGAAAAAAAAGATTTTTGACATTCATTGAACATCTCTCGGAACTTGCAACTCTCTTCCGATTCTGCACAGCAGCAGAATGAAACAGAGGGTAAAAAATGTAGTGGTCATACGGAGATCAGATAGCACATTCAAATCTGAACAAAACGGGCTCAAAATTCCAGAGCCATCATCCTGCTGGCTAATTAGGTATTGCCTAAGGGAGGAAAAAAATGTTGTTGTGTGCCTGTGTTGCCTTTTGAAAACCACGGAGTGGTATGTCACGGTCCTGCTTACTGCTTTAAGTCTCTGCAGATAATGTGTTTTCTCACAGAATTGCTGCAACTACATTTATTTAATCCTTTGTCAAGTAGCTGTGCTCAGCTGACATGTCCTCTCCTAGCAACTATCCTGACATATGTCCATCTATGTCCCTGCTATAAAAAGTATGCTTGCCCATTTCCCAACAACCTCTCACAAGTGACTCAACCRTTTTCCTTTATTCTTTTCACCAGTCAAAACTCCTTTTGAAATTATAATAAAGTCATGTTTTCCTCAGTGCTACTTTTACATTATTTCCACCATGCAAATTCACAGAGCCTGTTTCCTAGACATTAGACTAATGGCTTAATGGAAATTAAGCAGGAAACCCAGGGCCCCAAGTGGGCTGTTTCTTCATGTTGATTTGCTTGCCTTAATTTTTCAAATTGCCCTGTTAGGCATAGGATGGCTAAAGGCAAAATGTCAAGCTCTAGCCTGGATGCTTTGAACTGCAATCAGACTAGTGATTCTGAGGAACAAATAGGACAGGCATGACTGGTATTCAGGGTGGTCTTGACTTATTAAGCCACTATTGCTGTAGCTGTAAATACCTTGGGGCCTTTACAGTCCTCATCAGTGCCTGCAGCAACAGGCCTATCTGAGAGGCTCTGGCCTGTGAAATACTGTTAGAAATTTTGGTATCTAAACGACTGTTAAGAAAGCACATGGTATCAGATGCAGAGCTTCAAAGGATAAGCTCTATAATGTGTATGAAAGGGAATTAAACTTTAAATGCAGCCAATTAATAAATATGCTCCCAGTTGGGTGGAGCAGGGGAAACAACACTCAAAAATGTTCCTTTGTTTCCTAATCTGTGAAGTGACTTATTTTCAGGGTAAGTAGACAGAAACACATTTTAGGAAAGGCTGAGTCTTAGACCCAGAATGTTTTCAGGCTTCAACAGCCAATTAAGTTCTAACTGGCAACAATAGGATCTCGGAGAGGGTTGGGATCAAAGCCCCAGAATTAAAATGCCTTCTAGAACATGTTGTGTTGAGAAAATGGACAGGTGCTCTTACAAAGCACTAGTGCATCCTCCATGGAGTTGCCTGGAAGTACTGTAAGAAAATTTCCTTTATTGGTAACTTGGCACTTTTTGTGCCTGGATTCTTGTGGGGTTTGAAAATGGAAAATAACTGTTAGGACTCAGGTATAGTTAGTGAAATGTGTAGTCCTAGGCATYTTCAAGCAACTGAGCTCATTAAGGCTCTATACAATCTGTCTAACTGGGAAGGAAGATGGCAATACAAACTGTACTTTTTCATGTTAAAATTGCCAAGAAATAATTAAAAAAAAAAAATCAAACTGTCTTTCTAGGTGACTTTCTATGATTGTCCTATCTCATCGCTGAATTAAAGCGACAATACTATCTTAAGCTTTCTAATCTGTAAATTTGTGACACAGTTGTTTGTAAAGGGCATGCAAATAGTCAAATGAATCCATTCCCTTCATGTTGTTCCTTTCATACTTGCCCAACTGATTTTCTGAGGGGACCATATTTTGAACATTTCTCTGGGCACTTATTTAACTAACTCACTTTCTCCTTTTGCTGCTGTGTTTCCAGGATGCCAAGTGTACGACTTTGGAGATTTGAATTTCACTCAAGTTCCCAATGATGAACTGTACAACAACCTGATTTTATATCCCCGGTCAGTGGGTTTAGCCAGCGAGGTATTGGCTGATGCTGTAAGCAGAGCGGTAGCTGCTGGACACAGCTGTGTGACTATAGGAGGTGATCACAGGTGAGCTGAACTAGAAGCAATTAGTGGTGCATGCTGCAGGTTGACACTTGGAGTAAGAATTTAATTAAAAAATCAGGGGATGGTGGAAACAACTTGGGGTCATTTCCTGGCAATACCATAGGGTAGCAGCATTTTGATTTTATTGCTGGGGCTTTTAGGGCGGAACATAGAAGAGGGCTACAAAAATCTGACCTTCTAAGACAGTACTGCTTAGTTCCAGACTGTTCTGTAATCTGCAGACATACAAGTGAGATTTTCCTGTTGGGAAAGTTTGTGTGATCAGGTCCCTTTAGGCACTGTTGCGGTTTCTTTATTGCTGAATGTTTAGTGATGTGTCTGTTTTGCCCCTCAACTCTCAGGATGTCAACTCTTAGGATGTGTTTGTAATGCCTGCACACAGACCATTTTGTAATAGATCTTCTAACATGTGAATCTCTGTTTCTCCTTTTTTCACTAAAAAATGGATGAATAGCAGAATTGATGAGTGAGCACACTGGATTTTCTAAGCGATCATTTGGAGCAGAACAGGTGAAGATTAGAGTGTGGGAAGGGTGACAGTGGAGAGAGAAAAGAGCTCTTTCTCATCTGTCAGTACTAGTATAGTCCTGTAGAGTTGCTTGGAGTCTGCTGGAATCATGAAAGTGGCATGCCATGCAGTTTGTATGGGATGCACCCTTTTATTGTCACAGATGTCTGATGTGTTGAAACATGACAACGTTGCTGACTGAAGTTCCAGAGACTTCCCATTGTCCTTGTAGTTGTTCTGAAGGAGAAATGGTGACTAAAGACTTTGCTACTGTATTTCCAGCTTGGCACTTGGTTCTGTCAGTGGCCATGCACGGCAGTGCCCACACCTTGGTGTGATCTGGGTGGATGCGCATGCTGATATCAACACCCCTCTTACAACTCAGTCTGGAAACCTCCATGGACAACCTCTCTCATTTCTCTTGAGAGAGCTCAAAGATAAAGTAAGTATCTTGCTTGTACAGTTAGCCTACACTGAAATCCTCAGAGCATTTTACTTTTTCTGGTGTGAGGTGCTTTCTTATCTGCTGCAAATGCACACCTTTTTTTATCTGAGTACAAGCAAAAATATCTATTTTGTGTATGTACACATATATACACACCTACACACAAATGCACGCATATATATGTAGATACAGATATACATACACACACACTTAGAAACAGGAATGAGAAAAAGCTTTTCTTTGTGTTAGCACACTCATGGGTTGTACAGTAAGCAAGAGTTCACACAAGCTCTATGTAGCAGCTGACCGTGGTGCCATTCCTGCGCAATGAGTGGAGTTGGTGCTGTGCCGTGGCAGCAATTCTACCAACTGAGCAGAAGAGGGAACCTCCCCCCAGCTAAGCCTGTGAGAGCTGCGCTGAGCTCACCTCCAGTGACAGCTGGTTCCTGCATACCTTGCAAGCTTCTTCTGCTTAGTTTGGCTCTTCCATGTTTTGACAACCTTGGGGCCTGACAGGGGCTGTTCCTGAATATCTCCTAACTGGCTGCTCTGGTGTTGGCTCCAGTGGCAAATATTACAAATCAGAACAGCTGTACCTGCTTACAGGGTGCTTTTAAAGGGATAGTCTTTGTCTTAGAAGGAGGTCAAATTATCAAAAAGAGCTGTTTACCGGGGCACATGGAATGTGCATGGCCAGTTTTTGCTACTGTCAAGACGCTAAACAGTAGGTTAACCTAAGGCCTACATATCCTTTTTGGCTTAGCTGCAGGCTGTATCTCCCTATACAGGTACCTGTAGCATCTACTGGAGACACTACAGTGGCAGTCTGTGCATTGTTAATAACTGGGGCATTTGCAGTAGGAACTTAGGCATGACAATCTGCTTCTGTGAAGCTTAGGCTGGAGAGTGGGAGCAGGATCAGCAACTGCAGGTTGAGAATCGATGCTGGAGCTGCAGAAAACCTGATGCTTGATTTTATTCTGGCACTTTGCACTGCTAGTCATTTCCCTTAAATCTTTTTTCTTCCCTCTGATAAATTTTGAGGGTGCTGTGTTGATGGAAGTATGCCAGTTCCAAGTAAGATCAAGCATGTTCAACATCTTTATGGCTATTGAAGATACCATTGTGTTAGTACCTGTTTGGCATAGCAAGATGGCTATCATCTGGTAAAGCTCTTCTGCTTTTCTCCTGCAAATTCTTTTGAATGAATTTCATCTACAAGTCAATAGAGTCATTTGGTGCTTTTACATACTTTCCTCTTTCTAATAATTCTTGTATGTTCTCTACAAACATGCTAGAATTCCCAAAGTAATGCAAAATTAATGGGGCTTCTTGAAATATCCCCAGGACATGAGAAGGTTAATATAAAAGGTTACTGTATTTCTAGTTTCTTGCCTGTAAGTTAACGGGGGTGATTTTTTTTTCTTTTTGGCAACTGCACCTACTTCTGCAGGAGAGAGACAGCAAAAGAAAATTTTGTGAATTTTGGAACTCACCTAAGGTGAACAGAACAGTTTATGTCTTAGTGAGAACAGAACAAAGCCAAGTTCTTTGATAGCTGAGGAAGGAGGAGAAAGGCAGAATAAGATATGCTGTTTTCCTCTTTTGTCAGTACGACAGAAGTATTTAATCAGTTTCCCATATATACATTGTTGATTTCTGGTCTGCTGGGCTCTGGTTCTTGAGCAGCACAGAAAAGCAGTATTTTTTTTTTTTTTTTTTTTTTTTAGAGCTACTAAAAGAATACTGTGAGCTTTCTGGGGTCAATGGGGGAGCAGGCCACTTGCCAGCAGCAGTAGTGAAGAAAGAGTAAGATTAGGCTACACTTAAGAGGTTGGTCAGTCAGGTATGGTGCTGGTTATGAGATCTCATTACAAGCCCACCTAAATTCTAGCTGTCAGGAAGCCTATGCAGAAACATCTGACACAAGCCCCTCAACCTGTATTTGTAGCTACACAAACAGGTGTGTACTCATTTAGAGGGTTTTCTTACCATATTGTATTCCTGTTAAGAGGGAGGAAAAACAACATCTGTCCTGCTGGTACAAGGCAGCTTCTACAACAGTAAAAATCTTTAAACAGCTGTTTAGCAGTAGTAGAATGTGCCTTGGACAACAGCTTGTCTGGCTACGTATCTGACCCGCTGGAGGGAACCTTTATGTGTGAACAGGTGCATGTGGCTTGCTCTCTTGCTCTCATCCAGCAGAGCAGTTGTGTTGACAACAGGACAAAAAAAATTTAATGTCTTTCTTTCCTGACTGCTTTGCAAGGATTCTTTTTGAATCCTAAAACTGAAGGCTACTCTAGTCCTACGCTCTGCTAAGCATAACTTCTTTCTCAAAGCAATAGACAAACCAACCAGTTGCTCTTTGCTTCTCAAGGAGGTTTCTATCTTGTCAAAGGGTACATAGCATAGCAGTGTGAGAGGACGAGAGGTTTTGCGGTGAGACCTGTATCTCCTTCCTTGCTTTCACTCATGCTGTGAAGGGGTTTTTGAGCAACCCCTCCCCACCATGACACATCTGTGTGTATGCTTCTCTGGGTGGACTCCCATAATTCCACCAAATTGTCTCTCTGGGTCACAAGATTTGGTCATCAACTTAATAGTCTCAGGAAGGCTAGTTAGCACTTGGTTCCCTGTCTAGATTGTTTTGTAGAATGACAGAGAAACAACACCTCCTTTGAGGATATAAAAAGAGAGCAAAATAGCCTGCATGATTACATTTTATCTTCCGTATTCATTGCCCATCTCTACTAACTGGTACTGCTCTTCCAGCATCTCCAGGCTCCTTGTTCTTCATTCCCCATCAGGAGGACATGAGACAGAGGTAGTAGTGTAACATACGCCCCTCTTGGTGGCACAATCTGTTTAGACTGTTCCTGACCCCATGCCAGCAACTCAGTTTAGCTGCTGTAACCTTCTGTGGGATTGCATGAGAACTGAGTCAGGAGCGCTGTCTCTTTGCTTGGTTAGTTTTTGAGACACATCAAATCCTAGCCCTCGTTCACTGTATGACCCTACAAACAGCTGTCCTGGCACAATGCAACGGGGGGAACTGATGTGGCAGCAACTGCTTAAATTAGCACAACTGCCAAGAACTCCCCAGGGCTGTTTCAAGTCCCTCAGTTTAGGGGTTATCTCACCTGTTTTCAGAATCCCTTATGTATCCAGGGCTAATGAGCTTGGTCAATGCTCTACTGAATTAAATGTCCCCATGTAGCAGACAACATGAAGTATAAAAGTGATGCATCTGGCTATGAAATAAACTAAAGCATTTGGCCAGGTTGCTGTAGAACAAACCCTGGTTTTGCTTGCACAGTCCACTCACAGGCTGTCAGCTGCTACTTGTTTGTCCAGGTAGCTTCACAGGAGCACTGCCTGGTACTCCTCAAAGCAAGGTGGCACTTTAGGGTTTTCAAAAAACTTTTAAAATCAATTTTGCTGTTTTAAGGGAAAATATTTATGAACATAATCCTTTGACTGGCATTCCTCAAACTAAGCATTAGCATCAGGGCTCCTGGAATCATTCAAACTAAACTCATAAACTGCTATTAATAACTTACCATGAAAATGCCTGCACCTTTTTCTGATGCCTGTTTGGCTTTACTATCAGCAACTCCTTTTCTATTGCATCAAAGTAAAAACAGAGCCTACCCAAGGAAGTTAAGGCATTCCATTTTCTTTAAATAAAGAGGAAGAGGTATAATTAAAAATGGCAGTATTAAATCTACTAAATCATTGATACTAGAGAGTATCTGACAATATTATCAATACTATGCTGAGCTTACGGTTTGGTGATAGGTTTTGCAGATACAGCTTCATTTCTGAGACCTGAATTATTTTTCCTGTGGTCTCCATTTATCCCTCTTCTGAATTCATGACTGCAGAAAACAAATACTTTTATTGTATGTGCTTATTTAATCCCAACGTAATTAAATAGAGCTATGGGTGTGTTAGCCTTTAAAAACAAATCCAGTTGTAACTTGAATATAATTAGTAATTGAGACATATTAGAGGGGAAACAAAGCCTTCTTGCTGCTTGACAGCTGTGTTGGCTGTAGCCATTTTCAGAGCTGGGAGAGGAAGAAGAGAAACTTGAGGTAATTTAAAGCACTCCTAAAATTAGTAGATACTACTAACTGAAGGATTTTTATAATTGCATACCATGACTACTTAATTACCAAAGCTGAAGAATGATGACCTCATCATCTTTCATTTGCTGTCCTAGATCTGCTCTCTTTAATTCTACATTAAAAAATAGTATGATATAGCCCAATGTGGAGGCCCACCTTCTTGTCATGCCTTTTTTTTTTTTTTTTTTTTTTNTTTTTTTTTTTTTTTTTTTTTTTTTTTTACTTCCCACTTTGAATTTGTCCATCTTTAACATTGTTTTTGCAACAAAGTTTGCATGACTTTTTGGTGATTCTCCTAAAAAGATACAGGTGCCTTGGTTTTTATTCTTCCACTTAAGTATGATGTACTGGGTAAGTTACATAGCATTACCATTAAATGCACTGTATAAGTAAGTGATCTACATCTGGGTATCTAGTTTCTTATCATTCCCCCTTACAGTCACTGATGCTAATTACCTATTGCTTGTAGATTTGGGCTTTTTATTCCTCCTCTTCAAACTGGAAAACATAGTTTAAAAACTTCAGCCATTAAAATTCAACTCGGGTAAAATGGTACGACAAAGACAAGGACTGATTAAATCGGGAAGCCAGACTCTCAAGTGATGAAGTTTCTCTGTTTAGACAGAGAAAGGATGCTATAAATAAATACAAAGTTTTGAGGGAAGCATTAAATATAGTTTTGTTATAGATGTCATTAAGCTAACCTAATACTAAACCTTTGCTTGCAGGTACCACAACTTCCTGGCTTTTCCTGGCTAAAGCCCTGCCTTTCAGCATCTGATATTGTGTACATTGGTTTGAGGGATGTGGATCCTGCTGAATAGTAAGTTGATTTAGATTTAAGGATTTTTGTAAAGGCTGAAATCATGAGCTTCTTTCCACGTCTGGCTGTTCACAAGGGTTGCTAGATTTAAGCTTACGCCAGTAATGATTTTTTTGTTTTGTTTTGTTTTTTGTTTGTTTGTTTKTTTTTTTTTTAATTTTATTTTAACAGCTATATTTTGAAGAACTATGACATCCAGTATTTTTCCATGAGGGATATTGATCGCCTTGGAATTCAGAAAGTTATGGAAAGAACATTTGAACAACTGATGGGCAGGTAACAAACTATTATCTGATTTAAACTACTCTTATTATCTACTTGTTGAATATCTACTTTCCTGAAAGTTATTTAAGTGAAGGTCACTCTTGATGTAAGGCGGCCTAACAGAACTGTGACAGTGTCCAGTAAACAGTAAAATCTTAGCACTGACTTTTGTCCTCAACTTCCACATCTTGAACTGGAACCATTTCACAGTGTTTTGCAAAAAGCTACAAGATAAGTTACATTAGTCACTACAGTTGTGGCTCTGTTTTATACGATTTGTTCTGTTTCTTGAGGAATTCTGCATTTGCTACAGTTTGGCAAAATGTTTGAATCAACTCGGTGTCTAGGGTATACATTATACTTTTAAAAAACATATGTAGCAACTGATGGTAACTTGAATTCAGCTGTTAGTACATGAGGTAGAAGCATTTGATGGCTTCCTCCTCAGACTATGCTCACATATGCTGTCCTGATGACAACTGCCACTTTCAGTTCAGCTAGTGAAGTTCACTGTAACCACTCCCTTACTTAAGTTCAATGCTGAAGTCTTTGCTAACCTTGTTCAAGTTTGCTCAACCAGATCAGGGAGCAAATCATGCTAGTCTAGGGACACATGGAGAGGATCAGAGTTAAAAGGGTAACCTCTCACCGCAGGGTAGAGCAAAGTCCTGTAAGCAGAACAAGGTCCACATATCTGTGTTGCGTGCCGTTGTACCTAAAGGTGTCCTCAGCCTTCCTAGCTGCAGCTGTGCCAAGTAAAGAAGTTGCAAATCCAGATGCTTCTCCCTACTGAGCATCTGCAGTAAGTTGGAATTACACAGTCTACCACTTAAACAGCTCATCTGAGTGACAAGCAGTGTCCAATTTATTGTGCTGTCATGGCTTGCCAGACTTCATGTAGTAAGTAACTAACGTTTTAGGTTTGAGATTATCCGTCACTTTTTCATCAACTAGGCTTACATGGCAGAGTTTGGAGGCAGCCTTCAACTATTGACCTGAAAAATGCAGAATGCCCCATTCATCTTGATGAGCTGTCTATGAAATCCTCAAGCTTGGTGCTTCCTCCATCCTACATGTCATGCAAATCAGCCTTTCACCCTGGCCTTCTGTACAAAAGGAGAAAAGGCTGGATTATATCATACATTTCTCTACATTTCTCCAACTAAGGAGACAAATACCAGATAAGCTGGTTAGAACTAAAGTACTTATCTTCAGCCAAATCACACCTGAGCAGATGCTCAGTGAACCTAGAAAGACAAACTTCTGTTTTCCCAACGTGTACTGGCAAAAGTTCTGAGCTAAGAGATGTTTCAGAGTCCAAAGATATTAAAAAATAAAAAATCCTTTCCAAATGTATGCAAGACATGGTATAGGACTTAGTACCTTTAGCATCATGGAGCATGATGCTACTTTGCTGATCAGCCTGCACAGTAAGAAATAAATGTAGAAAAAGTTCAAGGTTCTGAAATTGCTTTTCTTGTTTTGTTCTGTCTCAGGAGACAGAGACCAATTCACCTGAGTTTTGACATTGATGCTTTTGATCCCTCACTGGCTCCAGCAACTGGGACTCCTGTTCTAGGTGGATTAACTTACAGAGAAGGCATGTACATCACAGAGGAAATACACAACACAGGTAGGAGTTGACCAGCAGTACTGGACTAAGCAAGGACAGGACTAACTACATAGAGCTCATATTGGTTATGTTTTCCCGGGTAACTAGATAATAAGATAAATGTAGTCAAACCTAAGGTGCCTACAAAGTCAATTCAACCTTCCGWAAGGGAAAAAGAAGTCCTGTGATTGGGCAGTACCCCAGGTGTTGGAAGCAGCTTAACCATCAACAAATTCAACTTACCGAAAGTAAATAAAATACATGGTATGTTAACAACTAATGCCAAAAATTACTTGGTCATCTTGTATAATACTGTCCCCTATTCCTAAATGCACGAGGTCAGATGTAAAAATGGGCATCTGGAATAAAAAAATGGATGCAAACAATTTTAAACAGCTTGAAGTTCCGTTCTAGGATTCAAGGCTAGCAAATCAAGCTTTCACTAAGTATAGTGCAGTTGACTCAATATATGAGGGACTTCCTCCTTACGCCATGGAGTTTTTATTTAATTTATTTAAACAATGAGTTATTTGCAGTAAAAGTTGGTATAGGAAGGAAAAAAAAAAAAACAACCCAAACCAAAACACACACACACAAACAAAAAACAAACACCAAAACACCACAACCAGACAACAGATTCAACAGAATCATGAATAGGATGGCAAAAAATACTAGGTGACGCTATTTTATATCCCCTAATTTTTGGACTGGGAGAAAACAAGATTAGAAAACATTCCTCTCATAAGTGTGTATGGAACATCAAACTTGTTTTTTCCTGAAAGCTAAAAGCATGGATGAGTGAGGTAGTGACGATGTAAGAAAGAACCAAATTAAAAACACAAACTTGCATCTAAGAATGATAACCTCATCCCTCACTTGAGAGCCAGTTTTACTTGTCTAAGGGGTAGAGTAGGTCACAAGCTCAAATATCAGACTTGCTGCAAAAGAAACCCTATTAGAGATTTTACCCTTTTTCACAGTAACAAAGCTGTAAACCATTTTCACAGGAATGCTTTCAGCTGTAGACATGGTTGAAGTCAATCCATTGCTTGGAGCTTCTCAAGAGGAAGTGAACGCAACTGCTAGTCTTGCAGTCGACGTGATAGCAACGTGCTTTGGGCAGACAAGGGAAGGAGCACACACTGTGTTTGATGAACTCCCAACACCCAGTTCTCCAGATGAATCTGACAGTGAAGAGCAAGTGAGGATTTAAGAACCCGAAGTGTTGGGTACATTGGACATTATAGAGCTCTGCTGAGGCACTTGAGTGGATAGATTGTCAACACTTGGCAACTACTGTTAACTTCTCAATTTTTAAATAAACTAGCTTTTCCACTGATCAGTGGCTACTTTATTACATACCAAGATTTATTCATTTAGTTAAGTATATACGAATTGAGACAATAAAATATTTATTACCTTCTTATTAATCTTACCAGTAGTTCAAGTCTGTCTCTGCATTTTCCTTTTACTCCCATTCTCCATCTTTCTAGTGTCAGTACAGTTTCAGTTGAACATGCTGTCTTGTGAGACAGTTCAATCCTCAGACATTCAAAGGGAACAGACATCCCATCCGGTTCCTCAACAGTGGAAAAGCTCATCTCACTCATGAAGATTCATCTGCTGCGGAAGAACTTGTAGTAGACCACACCTCCTAGGATGGCTAGTTCCAGGATGATGATAATTGACAGCAACAACTTGTTAGTGGTTACTCTAGAGTTAAAAAACAAAAAAAATCCACGATAGCTTTTTTTCCCTTGATTATGAAAGCAGATTCTAGATAATTTGATCACCGTCATACCTTCAATACTATACTCCCTGTTTCAGCTAGACCACAAAGTGCTATTCGAATAGCTCTTAACAAGCAGGAAGGGACAAACTCGGTAGTTTCCTACTCATATTTTCCTGGAAATTCTGCTTAAATCTTATACTTCAACAGTAGCAGTTCCATTCCTCTTCCCCCGCCCCGCAAAAGGGAGATCATTCTGCTCTATATGTGCCTACTAATTCGATTAAGCAAAGAGGAAAACATCAGCTGAAGTCCTGTGCTAAAACCCACCTTGTGGTGCTTTTACTTGGAACTATGTAGTTGAAGTAAAACTATAAAATCTCAAAATAATACTGTACTTTTACTATTGAAAATTATACCATTATCATAACTTCCTTTAGCAATGAGTATAAAGGAAAGGTTGTTAGGCCAGAAGTACCTACTGGAAATATACTCCATGAACTGGTTTATAAGGATAATTAAACCATATAGTTCAGAAACTATAAATACACTTAAGCAGCCACGGCTTTAGTCATCAAAATAGTATATGTTCAGGCTCAGAGTTTCTCATCTGACAGTCTAGCTACTCTAGGGCATTACTGTGGGCTAAACAGATTTGTCCGTGTCATCAGACATCTAAATCACTTAATGCAGCAGTGATGTATGGCACAGCTTTTTCCAACTTGAGTAACAAGGAGCTACATCTAAAGTTACCATTAGCAATTCACTGTAACTTGCTTATGTCCAAATCCCTCCCCTCACCACAATTTATCATATGGGATGGTTAAAGACCCCCTCGTATTATCCTAAATGAGCTGTACTCCATTAAGTAATTACCAGAGAGGAGAAAACACAAATTAGCATCTGCACATGGGCACACATTCTGTTTACACATTCCCTAAAGCCTCCCTGCAGTTCTCAGCATTTTTTTTGCCTGAAACCTGCAGACAACAATGCCACCTGCCGAGTGCTGCTTTCAGTCAGTCACGCCACTCACCTCCTGGACATAGAACGTAGAATCTTGCGACTTTTGCTCAAGTTTTCACTTGTATTCACCAACTAAGAAGAAACAGAAGTTATTTGCCAGTTGAACAAGTATACAGCAACTCTGTAAAGATGCACCTGGAAGCAGCTGTTGTTGAAAGGTTGCAATTAATAATGGGACCAAGGCTAACCATATATTCTCGAAATTCAGAGACAACATTGTTCTCTACACACAATACAAGCTGGAAGCTTTGTCTCCTTTCTAAGGAGGAAATAAGACTTTTGTGTATACTTTCCCTTAGATACATACAAAGATACGCAATTTAGAATCACTTTCTGCCCCTTTAGCTAATCTACAAGTATCGGAAAGTTTGTATTAGCTCCTTTCATTAAATTTCATTTCATTATTCCAGTTGTTGACAGAAGAAGAAAATGACACTGACATGTTCTCCCCAGTGCATTTCTGGAACTGTTTGAAATGCTGTTTAGTTTCTAGCAAAGAACGAACCATGTTGCACTGAGAGGTCTAAGTGACCCAGTGGATATGAGCTCTGAACTGTTAATAGATAATCCATTTCAGCTTTGTAATGCTCAGGAATGAACTGTCAAGTATTTCTCAGTCAGCTATTAAGAAGCACATAATTAAGTGAGGTTATGGACAACTAAAAAAAACTTGTCTCACAAACAGAGTCAGGATTCATGATGTGTGGCCACTGGAGGTCTCCAGGTAAGATTTCGCTATTCTGCTTCCAAAGCTTCAAGGGAAGTGAAAGGTAAGCCAGGGCGCTTACCACCACAGCACACAGACGCCTGCCTGCACAACTCCTCTGTAGTTTAAGCTATTGCCCTCAACTGCAAAACTGGCCCTGTAGGTACGTTACCTTCCACTGAGATGGACTGGACCAAGTTGGGAAGAAAACTACCAAGTCCATTCAAAGCATACTAGATTTCCAATCTTTGCTATGAAAGACCAAGCAAGAAGAAAGTCTGCTTCTAGTTGGAATGTGCATTTAATACAATTCAGCAATACAATGCCTAAAAGGCTCACAATAAAAGTCACAGCTTCATGAACAACTGTGGATAGACTGACATGCCTGAAGGACTATGCTATTTTTAATTAGAAAAAGAACAGACAAAAACTATACCTACAAATCTTAAGATCACATTTCCTTTCCTGCTCTCCAACCCAAATTTGGGAGCAGGGCAAATCAAATTCTGACTGAAATTGAAAAACTACTTAAATGAAAAAGCTACAGGCTTTGTTGCAATGAGCAGAGAGAACTCCCAAGAAAAGGGGCATGCTTTTTGTTTTGGCTGAGCGTGCTTACTTGCCAAACTCAGCGTCCCCCTGAAAGTCACTCGCCTAAAAGCTTTACACTCAGGATCCCTTGTACACACACAAAATCCCATCAGTTTGTTACTTCAAAAATCGAAGTCTCGGTTTTGCATATGTGTGTACACAAAACAAATGAACTACTTCTTAAAGCTTCCACAGTAGAAGCAGAGCTTCTTGACCCAACTTGACCTAAGGATGAGGAACAGGCATCTCATCTGACACCGCTTTCTCCCTCCTTAGCTAACCTACAAATATCGGAAGGTTAGTAACTAAGTAATTAAGCTTCTATTAAATTTCATTTCATTAGAAGAACTTGCTAACTGCCTCCCAAATCTAAACCTTTACCAGTAATCTAGTGGTGGGCAACTCCTTAGCATTTTTTAAATCTGTAATTTTTTCAGTAAGGCTGTTTTTTTTTAGCAGTGGTTTACAGGTCTAATATCCAATTTTGCACAGACACAGCAGCAGACATTTGGCCATTGTGCTTTGGGCCCTTCTACGGTAATTTTTTTCCTTTTATGAGCATAGCATAGAAATGTGGCAGCCTGGATTTGGTCTGTAGAAACATCAGTTGGATTACCATGTCTAGGGAGGTCTCCGAGAGTAATCACTGGCATACAGTTCCCACTAAGCTAACATCAGGTTGCTTCAATACAATGCCCGCAGTTTCCCTGCTTACTCTGCTCTTGGTGCGTTCCAGTTGCTCCCGCTGCTCCCCAAGTTCTTCAATTATATCAGTGCCAATCTGATCTGTTTCAGCAGCAATTCGGTGTGAGCGCTCAATGCTCTGACTGGCTCGGTTCAGGCTGTCTGTTCCCTGGAGAAGCAGCACCCTCTGTGACTGCAGATTAGTCTGAAAAATAATGTATGCTTAAGTATTAAGCACAAAGAGAGAGGTATTAGGCTTCTGACATATTAAGAAGTTAGGACATGACTCCATAGGCCATCCATTTGTATTAGCTGTACGTGCTTCTTATGTTAACTGATGTAGCCCAGTTAATTTTGAGAGAGTTCTTGTTCACATTGTAAGATTATGGCCAAATCTGGTTAAACCTTGAAAAAGAAGGACACACAACTAAAGAGTTAAAACAGTTACAAAAAACTGTCTTTGCAACAATTTACTTTTCCATCAAAGAACATTTACATGAAAATAATATCTTCGGTTTCCAGATGCTAACTTTTCCTTCTATTCGTATCTAAATTCAGTCTTATTTGTGACTTCACAGTTGGTTGCCAGTTGGTTGCCAGGGAGATCATTAAGAGTTTACACAGTCAAAAGGATTAGGAACAAACAGCACTAACAGATGGACTGCTGAGTAACAAAGATCCTCTTTTCATGCCAGTAGCCTCGGCTAGAGGATAAGAAATGTTTGCTGACCCTGGGGGTCAAAAGGTAGCTCAAAATAAAGTATTTTCTTAAGCTTCAGAAAGTCTAATCTACCACCCTGCTCTCAGGTTTTAGAGGAACCAATCAAGAGGAATCAAATGCAAAAATTTACCAAGCTACTGCAGAACGAGATACTAAGGAAAGAGCCTCCCTCAAACCTTCCTTATCTAAGGCAGACAAACAAAAAGCCCACCTCCATGAACTTTCTGTACAGATGACAGCACTTTGAAGATAATAGGCAGATTCAGTCTCACTAGCTCAAAATATATCTAAGCATATCTGGTAAACAAAGAAACTGGTGTATTTCTTGCACTGTAGCAGCACATCCCTAGTGAACAAAGTGCTAGAGGATGACTTCTTGTATTTTCTTGAAATTACTTACACTGAGATTGCTTAAAAGAGAATTCTACCAAAGAACCTATGCAGTGCATGATTCACACACTTCGCTAGTTTTGGAGACTAAAACTAGATCAGTTAACCTTTCTTCTCAGTCATAGCATCACTTTTGTGTTTTCACTGCTATAGGGGAATGATTAAATAAAGCATTTCAGTACAGAATGTTGTGTAAGTTACTAACCGCATGGTATTCAAGGACTTCCATTTTGATTATACTCATATCTTTGTTTTAGAACAGAAAAGCTCTCCTTTGGGTTCCAGGTGTTCTTTCTCCTCCCTGAGATATTCATGTTACATGCAGAGAGATATAGAGGGAGTATACAAGCACAGAAGCTAAGTGGATTAAAGTAGAAACACTGTAAACAATATATCTGGAATATTCTTCTTAAACAATCACAGCAATGTTAAACACAATTTATATCTAATTCTCACACTCTGTTCATTTTCTGTGGAGAAGATTCCGTATTTTATATCGCCTTGACTTCCAGGGCCCAATCCCAAATCTGTGCTTCTCATCTCTCTCTGGAACATGGAGAGGTCTCTTCTGTACGCCCGGATTTTGCTCATCATTTGGTTGCGGAAAGGCAGAGGAGCATACTTCAGTTCTTCCTCCATTTCTCGCAGCTTTAACGAAAGAAAATGTGTTTATTTTTTGAAGCACCAAATCTATTCTTATCAGCAGCTATACTCAAAACTCACCACCACATGAAGGGATTCACATGTTTTTATGTGATTGGGGGGGGATTAACCCCAAACCCTATACCCCTCATCTAGTATTGAGTACACCRWTCWGCCTAMCGGTGTTCAGCCCACATGRGTTTTCAKATCCASAMTKCCTCAARAAAAAAAAAAAAAAAAAAAAAAATCAATCGCCAAGCTTAAATGCTTGATATTTTCTGAAACGTCACTCTATAACTTCAAAATATGCAGTTCTCACTTTCATATCGTTTAAGCATTTATAGGATGGGTATCAGCTTCTCATCATATCTATGCAACAGAGATCTACTGCATAGGTAGGCATGCCACTAAATTCATGCTCTGAACATCTGGCTTGGCAACTGGAGTTAGGATTTGTAAATCCTGGGACTGTGAATGCGTGAATTTTCACATCAACTTTTGGTGACAGTTGTTACAAATTCACAATGCTTAAAGCTGTCCACCAATATGAGCTCTCTCACAATATGAACTCTGCATCTCATTCATCACCTACACAGATACATGTCAGTAAAACCCAGTAAGTTAGAGGAATAAAGCTTCTCTCTCAAAAGAATGTTCAGCTCAAAAACATCCTAACAAATAGCACTTTAAGAAGAAAAGAAAGCTTAATCCATAATGTCTTGCTTAAAAAGACAAGTCACATGGGGTTTTTGTGCAGTTCCATGTCACGTGCTGTCCAGGAAGCCTATACAACAGAGGTTTCAAATATTCAAGATCCCTGATATTTAACCATCAGACTATTATTGAAAGATCAGGTGGGTTAAGACCAACATGAAAAAAGACAGTAGGGGAAAAAAAAAAAGAAGGGGGAAAAAAAAAAATTCTCTACGTGTCCTCCCTACAATCTCTAGCAATTGTAATTGCACCTCTATCACTCTCCTTTGTTCAACAAAGGGAAGGCGATATCCAAACCAAGCACTCAAAAGAAAAAATACGCATGTAAGAATATTTGTCTATATCTAGATATGTATATAGATATATACAACAGTCTTGACAAACACAGACACATCTATCAGATCAACGAGTCAAACATTAAAAAAAATACAGTATTTGCCTGCCAGCATAGGAACCATAAAGAGAGTAAAATGTGGAAGTACTGTCCTTTTTAAGGCATCAATGTTTCAACTGGTCAGAAAGGCCAGAAGTCTAGACTTATTTTTACCGTTTCATTTGCTTCACGCTGTTTCTCATCAAATTCTCGAACTAGTTTTTTCTTCTCCTCTGTGGAAGAAAAAGTAGTATGTCAGATAAACTATAGAGAAATGACAACAGAACTCAATCCATTATAGATAAGGAAGCTGCCACAGATGGCTGATTACAGAGACGCCAGGTCAAAATTTACCTCAAACAGGAACGGCCTGTTCTTACGACAACTTATCAAAAGAGGGTGGGGGGAGAGAGCAGAAACCACCCTTCCAAATGCTGGCCACTACCTCTGGTAGACAAAAGAAGTCATTTTTCAGACCTGAAATATTTTTCTGACCTATTATCCTCCAAACTCCACTGACAGAATTTCATGTTGAAGAACATTTAACATGAAAGGATAACAAAGAGAACATGCTGGTAAACAGCTCATAAATATTTCTTATTTTTTGTACACATTTGGCAAGATTACTGAAGGCTGAAACTGTAATTTGGATTTGAACAGAACATCAAGTCAATCTGCATTTCCAAGTGAGCCCTGAAGTTCCTGGCAGATAGGGCACTCTGCATTCTCGTGGTCATAAAGTAACTAGGTAAACAGGATAAGCATTCTAGAGTACTCAGAGATTAAAGATGCCATCAAGATATCACCTCAGGTTCACAGATTAATGCCCAAATGCTTCCCTCTTCTGGAATGACATCACTTGTTTGAATCAGCCAACAAAACTAGACATTTTAGTTGTTTGAGACAATCATTTGCTAAGGTCCTTTTATCTAGGGCTTTGGAGGCCAAAGAATGGGTTTCACCGCTGTTATTCTATTTTTAAACAAAACCTTAAGACATGTATTTTGCATGTGTTAAAAAACTATCATACCTCTCTAATATCCACGATCAATGAAAGTAGAATTCTGAAACTCCTGTTATCTGAATGGAGCAAAAATATATGTTTTATAAGCTTTTGCAAAAGCACTGAAGATAACCACCAGAGGACTCTTGTAGAGTACTGCTGAACGAAACCCAATTCTATCAGAAGTCTGATAAATATGCACTAGACTAATTCATCTCTCAGGAGAGAATAATTCAGTCTTAAATAAAATTTTGGGTAGCAAAAAATGCAGACAGTCATCTTGGTAAAACTTCTCTAATTTGATTTAACTTAAAGACAAACTTAAAGATAACATTATGAAAACATYGTTGCAGTAAAAAACTGACTTGATAATACCTGTTTGTAAATATGGTCCTCTGCGAAAGATGCCATTTTTAAAACTACCAAGCTCTCAACAGAGAATAGGAAAAAAATTTGAAGTTATCAAAACATTTTTACATAACTCCTCTCATATACACGACACGCCTAGGCTGTAGCCTTTCCTTTTCAGTTGAAATTCATACTAAGCCCCAGAATTTGAACTGTGGAGAACTTAAGACAGAACTAAAAACCATCATCTAACAAGAAGCTATCCTCTCAAGTAGCACACAGAATTATTATAGTCTAAGCTACACTATGACTGTTAACATATTACACACTAGCTGGTATCAGGAAACACAGTTTCACATCCCAGTTAATTCCAGAGGAAATGCTAACTTATGAGGTTCCCAAATACACTCTCCTCAACTTCCTCCATGATTTGCCACCATGTACATTTCTGCTGATGCAATTACTTGTGTAGCTGGGTTGCAAGTGAAATCATGGACGTGAACTGCAGGAAAACAGCCTTCRGAAGTCAGTATTTTGTTTCATACAGGTCATTTCACTAATCCGATTTAAGTAGTGCCCTCTTAAAACAACTGCTGTCTCAAACGAATTGAAACCTGGTGCAGTACCAAAAAAAGCAGTATTTTACCTTCTTTGTGTCCCCCAAATGGATTAAGATGACACTGCACTTAAAAAAAAGGGCTGCCAAAGAAATGCTAGTTTCCAGAAGTCAAGTAGCAATGGCTTGAGACTTTTTTGTCTATATGCCAACAAGAAAACAGGCAACGTGCCTTGAAAGCATTATACTGGATCTGGCCTAACAGAAATGCCAGAATACATCAAGCAGTTTAATTCATATCACTCTGAATTAAACTGTGACTCAAAGTACATAGAGCGAACTTTTTTAATGCAGTAAAAGTAGAAAGTACCTAAGCCACAGAAACATTACCCACATACCCATCGACATTTAACTGATTTATTTCCAATCAGTTAGAAATAGATTCAGTTGAAAAGCACAGCCTACTGAATGAATTAGAGGAACATATCTATATTTGAAACTGATCCAGGCTGTTTAAAATGCCTTCTGACAAACTTGGAAGGAAAAAATTTGTTTCTAGAGCTAGGAATTTGTTATCTTGTTTATGCAGAGTGAAACAGCATTTCCAAACCTCTGCCCCTCAAAGATGTCCCAAGGACTACAGATTCTGTCTTCCCTTGAGTTTGGGAGTGTGCCAATCATTTTAAAAGAGTATGCAAGGTACCTTTTATTGCCTCCTGAAGTTTTCAGGATCAGATAACTCGAAAAATAAAGATACACTCCCCCTCCCCATACATACAAGAAGCGAACAAAGCACAAGAGGAGAGTGGAACACCTCCACCAGATAGACAAATTCCTGACCTATCTTAAACTCTCTTAGAAACGCTTTCCAAAAATATTACCTGGATTTTTGCAGCAACAAATTTAAAGAATAGAACAGCCGTATTAAAATTTCATAGCATGTCTGAAAAATCAGTTTGTAATTATTTGTAAACTGTTGAAAAAAAAAAATCTACAAGCATTGCAAAAATTGCTGCCTGTAAATACTCCATTTAAGCCCACTGCTCAGAATTCATTGCTGAAGACTACCCCAGTTCCATGGAGACCTAACAAAGCTTTACTTCACCAAGAAACCAACCACTCTCCTTTCTACAAGGAAATAAGGATTTCTTCCAAGAAAGGGTATTTCTTCTTTTATGCTTTTTATTCTTGTTGACTGCTAGTGAAAGTAAGTCAGCTTTGAAAGTTGTCATTTGCAGGTTTGAACATCTTTCTTGTACCAAACTTTCTGGAAATGCTAATGATGAGGATCACGACCCTGAATTTAACTCATTATTAAATGGAAAGCCAGGTAAGAAACGGAATGTTAAGCTTTTCATTGTCTGTGTTATCTAGCACAGGCTGGTATATTCTGAACAAACTATTTTTATGATTTTACACCTAAACACATAAAATTGATCAACTCTGGGAGAATGACAAAACTATTGCAGAACGTGGCTGATAGCCCCTACTTACTCGTTCTTGTGGTACAAAACCCAAGCTGAGCTACAGCAGTTCGTGATAACTGTGTATCACATTTCTCATACGAAGGAAGTATTTAATCAAAGAGATTTGGTGACATTGGCAAAATTCTCCTTGTCAGACCACTTCCCTTTCCGGTTCTCAGAATACTGCCAAGTATTAAGAAGTGAATTAGAAGCCCAATGCCAAGTCCTACAGAGAAGTGTTCTGTCAGAGTGTTTTACCCAATGGTATGGTATAAAGAATACCCATAAAATCAGATTTTGCTTCTAATATAACTTTGTGTAGCTTGATTTTTCTAGTCTGTGGGTATGTAGTGCACAAACCAGACTTTTAAAAGTCATTTAAAATGCAAATCTTCTCCAGTAAGTCTACAAATGGTTGTGGACAGCTGTGATAATAAAAACTGCTTTCAATTCTGCTGATGAGATTTTAAACAAAAGTCCAACAATGACCAAAAAAAAAGAAAAGAAAAAACCCAAAGCACTGCAGTTTAGGCAGTTCACCTAGAAACAGCATGAAATAACATCCAAATAACAACTCCTCCTCAGAGATAGGACTGAAGCTGAAAGCCCAGCACAGCAGTGCTTGGCTACGGAGCTGAAATTTGCCAGGCAAGAGGAGCTGCTCCAGAGGAGTAAAGCGACACACCTGCCTCGCTACTTGCATATTTGGGGCTTTGCATGACCAGGCCTAATACTCAAGAGCAAAGCTACCAGAATATAGCAACAACTGAAAAATAAGACACGGAGAAGCGAGACCTAGCAAAGCCACCCGCCCCCTCCAAGGAGGCGTCTACCGAAAGCGATGCGCTGAATTCCTGCAATTGCCTTGGCCAACTCCTTCCCCCCCACAGGCTTTCTTAGAGAGACTTCGCCCTCCCGGCTGTAAAAACAGGTTTGTCTATGGCGAAACACCCCAAACTCCCTGCAGCAAGCCCCAGCTACCCGAGAGGCGGCCCGCGGGGAAGCCCCAACCGGAGGGCCAGCTGCCCCCAGGCAGGGAGGAGGGAAAGCACCGCCCGACCCCACCGCGGCCGGTCCCTAGCGACAGGAAGAGAGACGGCCGCGGCGGGGGCGGGCGTCCGAGCCCCTCCGCTCCCAGTAAAGCCCAGCCCGCTGCCCGCGCACCGTCCCGCCACCGCTACGCCCTACCCCAAGCGACAAGAAGCGGCCGCCGCCCGCCCCCGCCTCACCGGCCGCGCTGCCCCGCAGCCGCTCGGGGACGCCCCGCAGGTCTCCGTGCAATCCCCGGAAGATCTCGTGCAGCCGCTCCAGGTGCTCCGAGGAGCCGGAGCCGCGGCCCGCCATGGCGGACAGCCGCCTCCTGCCACGCTCGGCGACGGCTACCGCTACCGCCTCCCCCTGCCCACTCGGCTACGCGCTGCGCGACGCATCGCCGCTCCCTCGCGAGGCACTTCCGCCATCGGCGGCGGCGCCGGCRCCGGCCTGCCCCCGGCGCAGCCGGGCGCCCGAAACGGCGCCCGGCCGCAAAACAGCCCCGCCCCGGCGGCAGCGCGGGCAGCCCGCCGCGGCCTGCTCCCCGCGGGAGGGGGGCGCCGCACGCGTTGCGACAGGGCTATCGCCGGCGCTCGGCGGGGACAAGGCGCGTCAGGCGCTGGCCCCGGCTGCCGCGAGACGGTGGCGGAGGGGCTGGTGGCGCGCACTGCCTGCTGGGAGCTGTAGTCTCCCGGGGGGAGGCGGCGGCGCCCGTCGCGGCGGCACCGGGCCGGCACACGGCGTCACCTCGTTTCCTGCGGTGCGTACCGCTACGCAACGCTTCGAGGACGCAACCCCATTCAGTGCCCTGGGCCTTTTGTGCTTGTAAACTCTCTGGTAAAGGTGAGGGTGAGCGCCGCTGAACCCGCCACCGCGTTTCTGCCAGCCCTTAACGCGTGCTTACGTAGACGCATACATCGTTTCCTACCTTTTGCTAGGGTTAATATCGTGAACTTTGGCGTGAGGTCATGACAATGTATTTTGAATRTCTTTCCAGGCAGCCGCTGGCCTTTCTCTTCAGATGTTTCTCGGCTTATTACTTGCAAAGTGCAATTAAAACGGCAGTTTCAGATTGTTCAGAGAGACCCAGGTCACAGCCGTGCGCTGCACGGGGGAAAAAAGCAGCTGGCTGCTGGCGTAGAGCCGGCCCGCCTCCTACTGCCAGCGAGCCTTCCCGGCGGGRGCACACCCGCGGCAGGGGCCAGGACACGCTGGGCGTCCGGTGGGAGAGAGCTCGGGCGCCACTGCCACCGCCGGGCTGGGACACAGACGCTGCCCGGGAGAAGAGGGGCCACTGCGCAGGCGCGGCAGGGGCGCGCTGTCCTGCGAGCGGCGGAGCACCGCCCACGGGCCCGCGTGCCGCGGGAAGGGCGGGGCCGAAGCGGGCAGGGGCGGGGCCGAGGCGGGCGGCCGCCGCTGAGCGCCGGCAGTGCGGATGGAGCGGGCGGCGGCGATGCTCACCTGCTGGGGAGCCGCGCTGGGGGCCGCCGTCTCCGTCCCTGTCCTCCTCCTCGTGGCAGCGCCCTACATCAGGTGCGTCTTACCGAGCGCGGCCCTGGCCTTTCGCGCGTCTACGAGTAGCGGCGGCGGCCTCCGCCCCGCGGTGCGGGCGTGCGCCGCGTCTCAGGGCGGTCAGGTCTGCCTGTTTGTTTGTTTGACGGGAGCACGAATAAAATGGATTCCTTTTCTCTAGCCCGCGCTGGGGTAGGGCGTTATTCACGCTTCCCCAGCTCCAGCGCCTCAGTAATGCTAACGCGCCCGCGATACGAGCTGGGGCGGTCCTGGGGCTCGGCTCAGCCCTGGCACCGGCGGCGGCGCGTGGTTCGGTGGCCTCACGGAGTTTCCGACCGCCCGGAACTCACTCTGGGGTCTGTCCCGGGGCGCGGAGAGAGGTGGCCGCCCCGCCGGGGTGCCCGGAGGGCGGGGCCCGCGTTCTCCTCACGGCGCCGGGGCGGAGCCCATTGGCTGAGTCTCCGGAGTTGGCGGCGGCAGCCAATGGGAGCCGTGGTCCCACTTGACGCAAGGGCGGAGCGGCGGGGCCAGGCTGGGGGCGGGGCGCGGTCTGGGGGAGGCGGGGCCTCCCCCTGTCGGGCTCAGGCCGGGCCGGGCTCGGGCCGGTGGTCGTAAAGCGTGGGGGGTTTGGAGGGCGAGTGGGAACCTGACCCGGTGGCCCGGTCACGACACGATCGTGATCAACCTCTTCAGGTAACGATGCCCGTGACTCCCCGGGGCCCCGAGGGCAGCCGTCAGCCCGACCGTTGGGGCGAAACCTGGGGCTCTGGGTGCTCAGCCCTGACCCGAGTCCCCTAAGGAGGGAAGCTGTCCTCGGACCTCGTCCCCTGACTGCTGCCGCCCTCTCTTGCAGGAGGTATGTCGCTGGAGGACAGTGTAAGTCAACAGCAAAGCTGGAGGGGAAGGTGGTGATAATCACAGGAGCCAACACAGGCATCGGGAAGGAGACTGCCAGAGAGCTCGCACGAAGAGGCAAGTCGCCGGCCTTCATCAGCGGGCATCCCCGTGCAGCTGATGCGTTTGTGCCTGTGCATCAATAGTCCCTTTTCTGGATCTAAGGGAGGAGTATTTTATGCTCACATTTAAGTGAGTTGGATTCCAAAGTTATTTCAGATGAGCCCAAGTGTTGCTTCTCCAGAGGCTGTAACCACTTAGGTGCAAGTCCCCAGTTCCTCAGCCAGTTTCATTGCTTGAGCTGCAAAAATGTGTCTTGTGACATGAAAATGCTCTGCACTGCAACTGTTTTGAGAGGACTGGGGAAGTTCCTGGTATCGCTGAGTTCTGCTTGTATGAAGCTGGGAAATGCCATAGGTCCACTGCTGTGTGCTTTAGTTATTCATGTTTCAAGCTAATTTGGTTTAACTGCTTTTTGGGTAACTGGTAAGGAGATTAAACTACCTGTTCACAATCCATTAAGAAATTACTCTGGCTGGAATCCAAGCATCTTCATGTGCTCCTGGCTTGACGTTCCCTTTATAGGGGCAGATATAACCCTATCATACCAGTGTTGTGGTACACGCTCCTGACCTGGGAGAGCCTGGACAGAGGCACTTCAGATGTGCTTTTTCCTTGTCTGAAAACAGCTTTGGGCTGGATCGGAGCTAACAACATAGCAGGAAAGGCTTTGTCCCTCCCAGCTGCTCCCCTGACTGATGCCAATTCCCTAGAGAAACAATACATTGTTTTTAAGCACTGTGCGTAGTCAGCCTGCTTGTCATAGCCTTGATCATCCAGTGTGCTCCAGTGATCTCAGCTTCTGTTCCTGCTTTTTTTCCCCCCTTGCAGGTGCGAGGGTGATTGTCGCTTGCAGAGACATAGCGAAGGCAGAAGCTGCAGCCAGTGAAATCCGAGCTGAGACAGGGAACCAGCAAGTCATTGTGAAAAAACTGGACTTGGCTGATACGAAGTCCATCCGGGAGTTTGCTGAGAAATTTCTAGCAGGTACAGTCTCTAGATCCTTCTTTTTAGTGAGAATATTTTACCAAGGACTGCTGTCTGCTCTTCTAGCAAATGCCAAATCCCTGACCTGCATATCTCTGTACCATGTTGGGTACTGCAGTTCACAGCAGGGGCTCGTCAGAGGCCATGAGATAGTTTGTGTAGAAGACTTATCCTTATTTTATTGAGGCAATGTGGCCGCAACTCAGACAGGCATGGGGTTTTTTGGCTGACTGTGCCACCTTCTTGTCTGTCTTTGGTCTCCGTTTCCCTATTTAAGGATGTCTGTTGTTTCTTGCAGAGGAGAAGGAACTCCATATTCTCATTAATAACGCTGGGGTAATGTTATGCCCTTACTCCAAGACTGCTGATGGCTTTGAGATGCACCTGGGAGTCAATCATCTTGGTAAGGCCAGTGGAGTCATGTTTGCATTCAGTATCTGTGACAAAATGCCAGAGGAAAATCCTGCTTTCAGATTTTCTCTTCCTCATCCTTCCTTCTTGGGGAAGGATGGAAGGCCAGAGTTAGAGTTCTGGAGATGCAATGCAATGTATTTGCTTATCATGGACCCAGTTTAAGTATCTGTGCATGTTACCTGGGACATTTGAAATGTATGATAGCTCCAGCTTTTTGAAGCTGAGGACCAGAACTTAATGGCCCCCAAAAAGTTTAGCTGTTGATTCAGGGGGTCTTCTTTTCCCTGGACTTGAAATGAGGGCAGCAGTTAAGATATAACATGTAAGTAATATGTTGTAAGTACTTTGAAATTCCAGCAGGGGAACACTTCAGAGAAGGATGACTTTTCCTCTCACCCCTAGGTCCTTTTCTCTTGACCTTCCTATTGCTGGAGTGTCTGAAGCAGTCTGCCCCAGCCCGCATAGTGAACGTGTCCTCAGTGGCTCATCACGGAGGCCGAATCCGCTTCCATGATCTCCATGGTGAGAAGAGCTACAATCGTGGCCTCGCCTACTGTCACAGCAAATTGGCTAATGTGCTCTTCACCCGGGAGCTGGCAAGGCGGCTGCAAGGCAAGTCCCAGAGGAGAGTGAAGTGTTTTTCCGCTTGGCTTTTGAGCACCACGATTGAGGAGAGTGGATTGAAGAAAGGTCTGGAAATTGGCTATGCAGAAATGAAATGGTTTGAGGCAAGGGTCACTGACAGCTCTTTGCAGGAAGAAAATAACTCCTGTCTGTGGAACCAGGAGACTTAAAACACTAATTGTCTTTACAACAGGGCAGAGGAGTTTAGTAGCTTGGCACAGTTGAACGTATTTCGTTTTTCTTTGGTGCTTGTCAAAAACTAGCTGCATCCATGCAGGCAATTGTGGTATGTGGGTGGAAAAAAAAAAACAGAGGGAGCTGAACTACAATTGCAGTCTCCAACAGAAAAGCTAATGCATACTCAGCTGCCTTAAATGTTGATGGCCTGTAGAACAGAAGCATAGGACTAGACAGTATTTCTTAAGTCACAACATCTGTCACAGCCATGTCATTCAGTCCTTTTCATAAACTTAAGTAGTATTTATTTCACTAGAACAGAACCAGTGTCTTCTCTAGGAAATTAGTATTACAGTAAATCAAAAGAAGCTGGTGTTCTCAAAAGCCTGATGGAAACTGCTGCTGTTTTAGCACCCAGGCCCTCTAGCACATAGTTTTGCAGAAGGCATGTAGTGACTGCAGTGTTTGGAAGGGAGTGGGGGATGCTCCAGCAAGCAGTAACTACAGAGGATTTCACTTACTCTCCCTGTATCCATGCCTGGACTCCTCCTTTAAGTTGTAGAATATCTGCAGGTAGAATTGAGGAGTATATTACCCTTTGTTTTAAAGGCAGTTTGATGCATGCAGATTTGTCCTGGACTACTTTCTTTTGCCATAGGCACTAGAGTCACAGCAAATGCTCTCCATCCTGGTTCTGTCCATTCTGAGCTGGTCCGGCACTCATTTGTAATGATGTGGCTGTGGAAGATATTCTCATTCTTCTTGAAGACACCTTGGGAAGGAGCTCAGACCAGTGTCTACTGTGCAGTAGCAGAGGAGCTAGACTCTGTGACAGGACAGTATTTCAGGTGGGTGCAAGCTGATGGAGTGATATACTGTGGAAGGCAACCTTGTTGGCTGGGGAAAATGAGACTTACTGTCATTCTTCATTAAGAAGGGACTGAGTAAGAGGCTGGCTGCTAAGATTGAGGGTGACAAATACTAGAGCATTATCCCTTCCAGGTCTGTTGCAGTGGATATCGTGTTAGAAGAAATCTCTGACCTGTGCAACACTTCACACAATAGCAGGTCCTTTAGTGCTAGGAATATCACTGTACTCAAAGTGCAGGAATAGCTGTCACATGCTCAGAGCTCTAATTCTGATCTGCCCGAGACTTGGGCAAATCACTTTTCAGTAGAGCTGTTTAGTTAATGAGGTCCTTGAGTCGATCCTGGGAAGACCACTTTGGTTCTCTTTGTAGTTTTACCCCACTGGAGCAGAAGGGGCCTGTGCTCCCAGGGAGCTGGGAGGGCTGACGGTGCTGCAGAGCTAGGAAGTGAGATTTTCAGGACTGGCATGTGACAAAATAACTTGATTCTCCAGTGTGACAGACCCACCAGCTGGGAGGAACTCCTGCTGGGATGCTTATCGCTGTGTCCTGCAAACTCTTGTGTAGCTCCCACTACAAACCCTGTTGTTTCTTGACTTCTTTGACTTACTCCAGGACCCTGCATGGTCATGCCTTTTCCCCTCACCAAAACTACAGCCCAGAGCAGTTCCAAGTCATCCTCATCCTAGATTTAAAGACTGCCACTTGAACAGATTCATGCAGATGTGTCTGTCAGCTTCCCACTGGGTGTAGAGCAGTATAACAATACTGTTTTTTGGGAAATAAACGTGAAAATCTGTCATCTCTTTTTTTTTTTTCTTCCCACATGGATACTGTTGGAGCCTYTGCGTCTTTGCAGAGCTTTCTTCTTGTGATATGTGACCAGATTAGTCTCTGTAATGACTTTGTCTGGTCTTCACATGGGAGTTTGTACCATCTTAATCAGACTTGAATATATAAATAGATGTCTTAATCTTCCCTGGGTGACTGTCTGTCCCACGATATAAATGGAGCATTTATGTGCTGGGGCACAGAAAACTTTGGTGGATTTTAAACCCATAAAAGAAAGGAGTTTTGGACTTGGTGGGAAATGAATAGCTTCAACAGTAATTCACAATTTATATTGGACTAGCCTAAAATCCTTTTCACTTTCCAGGCAATAGAAGATAAAGCACAAGCATAGACATTAAGAAGAGAATTTGCACGCCACACAGCAAGACAGGTGGAGTCCACCAGAGTCATTTCAGGAACACCAGAGACTGTGCACTTGGAGCTCTAAAAACACTAGGCTGGATAGAAATCTTACGAGAATCTGTTCTCTTAAACTCCCATGTTATTGCAGCATCTAGCATTACAGCTGCGGACACATGATCTCTATTCCAGACAGAGTGCTGTCTGTTTGCAGGAGCTGAGGAGAACAGAGCCACAGTTCAGAGGATAATGGAAAAGGGGATAACCATACATGGTTATTACAGTATTATTATTCTGGGGCAGCTTTGCCTTTCATGCAATGGCAATATAGTGGGATGAATAGGATGGGATAAATAGTTTAGAATGAAGGACTGTTTGAGTGGCTTTTTTGTAGTGTTTGCTAGAAAAGATGCTCCTGAAGAAGCTTGGTTAGCGTTTATAGCCCTTTTTAACGGTATTAATGAGAATGTACACTGAAGAGTATATAGCAGAGCATATATAGGTTTCTTTAAGAGTTGAGACAACAGACAGAGCTAGACTTGCTTGCCAGTTCTTGGTGCCATTGCAAGAGACTTTTCCCTAGCCAGTTGGAAAGAAAGCTTGCTCAAGGTGGCTTAGCACCAACCCTTGCTCATTTGCTGGATAGCCTCCCACCCTTCTTCAATTGGTCTTGAAGTTAAGCTGACAGAAAGCAACTCCCTTATCTTAATACAGACATTTCAGTGTGCTAATGCAGATGGAGATCTTTGACTTAAAAATAAAAAATGTTCCTCTTACAGCGATTGCCAGCCAGCATACGTATCTCCACGGGGTCGGGATGATGAGACAGCAAAGAAGCTCTGGAGTGTGAGCTGTGAGCTCCTCGGCATCCAGTGGGACTGAGCAGCGCAGATTCAAGCATGTACCTGGCTGAGCCCAGCAGTGCTTCTCCTGGGAAGAGTACTGCTGAGACACCTCAAGACTAGAACGCTGATACTTCAGCTGCCCTAATGATGGCTCTATGGACACAATCTAATGTGAATTTCTGGAATATTACACTTAAGGATTGAGATTTGTAAGCAACCCTTTCCCCTTCCTAGCTGGAGAATTAGAGCACTGACGCAGGGAGCAACCTTTGCTTGGTATCTCACACAACAGGCAGAGGCTATTGTTCTCTGGCTTTAGAATAGAAATGGAGGTTGCAGTCTTATGTTTAGATTATGAAGTAACAAAGAATTACCTTTATTTAAAGTTTTTTTTCTAACAGTAATAGTAAAAAGGTAGGACTCTAAACTTATGATCTATGAGGTTATTTTCAGTTCCTACTATTTGACCTGGTAGAGCGAAAGTGCTTTAGGATATTAGATTTTCAGGCAATTACATGCAATACAAATGCTCTCAAGCACACAGAAACAGGTGCTGGCCTTTTTGTGACAAGCATTAGGTAAAGTTTAAGTGGAATTGGTTATTTTTCTCTATGTTAAAAAACATTAAACCACTTCAGCTGAGACTTTAGCTTTAAATGACAGCAAACTACCTAGAGGTAAATAGCTGAAGCAGAGGTCAGGACTATCTTGATATTATGGTCAAGTTAGCTACAGGACAGGAAAGTAAGACTTGCACAGAAATCCTTACATTTGTCTGCCCAGCAGTTACTGGCCAAGGCTGCCCACAGCACCATACAGCTTGCACTTCCAAAAGGCAGCTGGATCAATCTATGGAGTAATGGGACTGCTCCCTTGGAACTCTAGTGCTACTTTGGTGCAAAGTGCTGGAGTGTGATCCATAATCAGAGATTACTTCTGAAAGAGTTAAGCAGTTAGAAAACAAGTGCCACAGCTCATAGGATTATCTTCTGCTTCTGAAAAAAATCTGGAAGTTTTTGGACTTGCATATGAGCATGCCACTGTGACCAACTGCCAGTTTTGGGAAACAATGCTCATTTTATGATTAATTCTTTCTGCCTGGATGCTATCTATGCAGATCAGCCCTGTGCTGCCTCTAAGCAATACTAAATAAAGCCGTTTTCCTTTTACAACAGGAGACCATATCTTCCTTCAGAAATGTTGAATAAGTCTACTTGGTGTTGCTGTTACCTGCACCTGCCTTACTAATGTAGAGAACTCAATCTGGGTAACATTTTGAAGTCCCTTTGTGTTTCTGCCTGTCACTCTACCTTTTTTCCTCCTTCTTCGGGCTTCATCTTGAATATGAAACTAAATGCACAACTACAATGTAGCAGTAGAATGCTACCTAGCATGGCAGGCTTGGCCTGCTTTCTCTGTGTGTGATTCTCTGCTCTTGAAAGTGGCTTTCAGGAGCAATAGAAACCATTTTAAAAAAAGCAGAAAGTGTCTCTAGGCTGAAATATTTTGCCCTTGCAGGTCAATGCTCTTGTCAGAGAAGTCTGATTGTAGATTTAACATAAGACATATAACTGTACATTCCATAGACACACACCCACTCTTTTTGACCTTGGGCAAGTCATTTATACCTTCTTTTAGGTTGATCTGTAAAATGAGGCAACTAAAGCTCATTCAGCTGTCTCAAAGGGAGGCTTGTAAGGGAGAGTTAGATTAATTTGCAAAGCTCTCTAAAGAGGATTACTGGTTTGTGAGAGCACATGTATGAGGCTGAGCTAGTGTGCTGGTTTTGACTGGGATAGAGTTAATTTTTTCCCTAGTAGCTAGTATGAGGCTATGTTTTGGATTTGTGCTGAAAACAGCGTTGATAATACAGGGRTGTTTTCGTCACTGCTGAGCAGTGCTTACACAGAGTCAAGGCCTTTTCTGCCTCTCACACCACCCCACCAGCGAGTAGGCTGGGGGTGCACAAGAAGTTAGGAGGGGACACAGCTGGGACAGCTGACCAAAGGGATATTCCACACCATATGACATCATGCTCAGCATATAAAGCTGGGGGAAGAAGAAGGAAGGAGGAACGTTCGGAGTGCCTGGCGTTTGTCTTCCGAAGTAACCATTACAGGTGATGGAGCCCTGCTTTCCTGTAGATGGCTGAACACCTGCCTGCCAATGGGAAGGAGTGAATGAATTCCTTGTTTTGCTTTGCTTGCGTGCACAGCTTTTGCTTTCCCTATTAAACTATCTTTATCTCAACCCACAAGTTTTCTCACTTTTACCCTTCCGATTCTCTCCCCCATCCTGCTGCAGGGGGAGTGAGCAAGCAGCTGTGTGGGCCTTAGTTGCTGGCTGGGGTTAAACCACGACAGCTAGCTACCTAGCTACTGGGAGGACTTCTAAAGATGTGATATTCCAGTTGATCTAAATGTTGAGGACACTGTAGCAGAGAGAGATTTAGYATGACAGAACACTTCTCCCCCTTCTAATTACTCTGCTAAGCATAGCCAAAAGCAAAATACAGATCTAGAAACAGATCCCCAGCTATGCTGAGATAAAAAGCAAACAGAAGATACATTAACAGTCATAATACTTTATTCTCTTTTTTCATTGTAAACAAACCTTGGTCATTAATAGAGAAGTTCTTTTTAACTGGCAGTACTCAATCCCTTTTTGATGCTCAAAAATTCAAAGCCCCTTGATAATCGCACCATTTGTGACACAAGGCAGTTAGTCAGGATCAAAATTCCAGTTCTGCTGGTAAGAGAAAGATCCCTACAATTCCAGGTTAAGAACATCAAATTACAACAAACACTATATAAAGTGCATCAGGTACAGTGCAAAGAGGTCAGGAAGAAAGGCAGGTACAGAACTGACTGGTCTGCATGGCAAACTCCACTCTCTGTGCTCTATACAGCTGAAGGAACTTGAGCAGAAAAGTAGGTATTACAGCAATGCAGATCTGGATACCCACAAACAGTAAAACCTCCTCCCCATCATTAGAGATTTGGAAATGATCGAAGACATGGATGGTGTCATGTTTTAGGATTAGCCTAACGGCTGTAATCTGATGGAAAGCTAGGTCAGTCTGGCCAAGAAAACAAAAGCAGCTTTCATTAGTACTGCTCACTAATGAGATAATGCAAATCTGTGGTCAGGAGATTCTGAAAGTCAAATGTGGTCATTTCTGACCGCTTTGCTCTGAGACATTTCTAGCCCTGCTCTAGTGAGCAGAGCACCTCCAAGAGAGGTGTTTGTGTCAGTGGGGCACTGCTCATGAAACACTAAAGGAGATGGACCAAGTCTTTTCTAATACCATCGAAGTCTGTTCTGTCACTACAGGGAGCCTGGGGATAGTGCAAAACTCTTATTTGACAGTCTCAATTATTTTATGTACTAAAACTATTTACAGTTATATTACACTTCAGAAAACACGTTGTTTCTTTTGAAGTAAACAACTAAACTTTTAACAAAAAAAGTGAACTAGTTTTCCTACCTCTTGTGCTGAAATACATGTAAACAGCAAACACAAACTCATGTTGAGTGCCATGTTTTGTTCTGTTTCTTTTTGAAGGTCCTACTACTGTCTGCTGTTCTTCTGCCCATTTGTCATGTCCCAGTCACAGTTGCAGAGAAGCAGCTGCTTTTTTCAGCATCCCTGAACACAGCCATTACACAAAGATTCCTGCTTTTTATAAAACGGAGTTAATCTAACACTTCCAGAGCAAAGCCTGTCAATATAGTCTACACAGTATGTCCATGTTTATGTTAATAAAAATTTAGTCTGGTGTTCTATTGTACCTGACAGGGACAGATTATTCTGGTAAGAAACAAATAAACCCGTGTGACAGGGATACAGACCGCCTGTTGAATTTTACCGCAGCTTGCTCTATCTGTATTTTCTACTATACCTGATGAAAAACTGTGGTAGTTTACTGGCAACTGTTCAGTGATAAAGCTGCGTTGCAACAATTTATTGGATATTACCATAGCAAAGAAAGAGGTACATGATTTTTCAACTATTTTAAAGGATTACTTTCCCTTTGTACTCCCCTTACAAGATATGCCCTTTATAACTTCACCCATCTAGCAAGGGCTCAAGTGCCATATGTATGGCACACATCAGACAGTGTGACTGGTAAGAAGAAACCTGCCATGAAGAATCAGTTCCTACCTTTTCAAATGAACTAAAGAAATTGGGCACATTGTACTGGGGGTGGGGGGGGCAGGGAAGAGTAGCAATGGTTTGTATAGAGGCTTAAAAAAATTTCTGAATTTCAGTCTTTGTAAAAGAAGATCTCTTCAATCTTGAAAAAGTTCACAGGAAACCCATAATCACAAAAAGTTTTATACTCTAGGCTACACTGAGTTGATGAGATTTTTCTGTCCTCTCTATATAGGTTTTCCGGATTAAAAATAAAAAACATACAATAAAGTTCAGTGCCTTTCAAAAAAAATCAACCAACCCCCCCCCCCCCAAAAACAACAACAAAAAAACCCCCAAACTAGAAACAGAAGTGCTCTCTTCCATACACCTAAATCCTTGCTTGTTCAGTTTGAAACTGCCCCCCTTCCCCCCATCAAAAGGTAGCCAAAAACCACCCTGAGGTAGTGACTGTCAAAATACAGGACTGGCACTTGTAAGTTAGTTCCCTTCCTTTCACCAGAGGCACATTAGCAGCATCCATTTGCCACCAACATCAGTCAAGACACTTCCATTTTACCAAGAGATTGCTGAACCACACACCTTTAAGCTGTCTTGAAGCCCTCCCCTTCCGTATGACGGTGAATGTCAATTACTTATTACTTCCTAATGCCCTGGGGAAGCCGATTTCTCATTTTGGGCTGGTGCACTGAGAGCCATTGGGCACAGATGGCCTTCACAACGTCATCTCCGCTGTTCTCAGCCAGCTGTCGCACATGCTGGACTAGCTGCACTGCTCTGGTCTTCTCCTGTCTCACCGAGACTAGATAGGCAGAACGCAACTTGTTGCACATCACGTAGGCCTGGATCTGAAGCAGAAAAGGCAGTCGGAACTTGGTTAGAAAGCTGTAGTAAACTAACAGGACAAGCTTAAGCAAGACTTCACGGGAAATACCTAGTTCAGAAGCGTGTTGTACAAGGTAGTAGCCACATATTATGAAGCAGAGTATGGCATGGAGCAGATCCCAATGTAAAAGATGGATAGACAGCTGTATTTTATTAAGTTTGTCTCTTGTGGAAACTCCTTTACTGTATCATCATGAATTAGCATCAGGAATCCTATCTTGTGCATTAGTTTACCATATCCTCATAGCAGAGTCTAAACCAGGCATTTTCTTCCATTGCTTGTTCTAGAACAGCTCACATCTTTCAATGATAGATCTTACATAAAGGCAGAATGAAAAACCCATTTTTCAATCTACATACATGACAGTGAGTTTGTCAGTTGGAGCAGGACAGAGGACAGTCACAAATCTTAAGATTTTATTCCCAGCTATGCCACTCAGGATCTATGACAATCCACAAACGCTGAGCCACAGCCTCTTCATCTATAAACATGCATCTACAGTGCACATATTTATCTGTGCCTCTCCAGTGGCTTGGCCGGCTGGTATGAAAGCTAACAAAGAAACCAAGTAGTTTAGGCCTTGCTTCCTCTAGGAAAAAAAGTGTATCAGAATTGGAGAATTTTTATCATTTAAACTCTCAATCACAATAGAAATAGTATAATCCTGAAACAATAAGCCGAAATGGTCATTTTGGAGGTATGTTGATCCTCATTAGCTGTCTGCCATTACTAGAAACTTACATGCACCTATGTGAAAAGTTGGAAAACAAAACCAACAAACCCACCAATGTGCCTCTGAAATACTTTTCCTCCCACTATAACAAATGCCTAGCCCTCACTCTGAGGACTGCCAAGGAACTAATAGGGATAACATCAATCAGTACCTTCATGTCACAGCTCTACAGTCACAAACACCAGAGCCTTGAGGAATTCACTATGATTTCTACAATCTGGGAAGTGGCCTTCTAAACTTTGGCTTGAGTGAGGATGAGAGAGAAGATGGTGAAAGAGAGCACGTAGCCTGCAGACCAAGACTGGGCTGTTTAGCTCTTGCTAAAGGAGTTCCTCTACTGTACTTTTACTTACCTTGTTTTCATCACTGTCCATATCCTGAATCAGATTATCGAGATCCTGTATCCAAAGAAGGGAAAAGGTGTTCACATTTAGAGTGACTAGTTTGCAAACCTTTACCCATCAGGGTCCAAACTCCTGCATAGAGGAAGGGCTGCTGAGATCACAGCTAGATGGTTACATTGTCCCAGCTGCGAGTGCTGCAGATGTACAAAATACAAAGTCCAGTTCTTCCCTTTACCACAGCTTCTCCTGCCTGCCACGTCTGTGGGGTATCCCTAGAGAATGCTATGAGCCTGGGAGTCCCCCACGGACATGGTTCACGTTGCATGAAATGAATTTGTAGGTTCTCTGCACCCCAGCAGGAGTTGGCCCCCGTGGCCCACCCTGACCCAAGGGGTGGACTGTGTCCCCTAGCCTGATTAGTAGAACTTCACAGAGGGCATCTCCTTCCTTCACTGGGATGGAAAAGACACTGTGGTAGACAAAGGGAATCTTAAAATTGTTTCCTATGGAGGGAGGAGGTTTCTGCTTCCACACATCCTCTGTGTTAGCCAGGGAAGCCTCACTGAAGGGAACACCTCCCACCCCAATCAGGAGCATTTGGCAGGATCCTGTGAGCAAAGGTTCTCCCCGTCATGGGTACTTATTTGGGAAGTGCAGGGTAGGAGCATGCTACAGCTACTTACTATTTCCTCTCAGAGTAACTTGCATAAGGCAAACCACACACTCCCACCTTTAAACAATGTATGTATTACAGAGCCAGAAGATATGAAGGACTCACTAAAAAGAGCAGCACAGGCATCACAGGATGGTTTCCCTGTAGCCTGTATTGTATATACCCATTTTACTTCAAAAGGGACACAACGCAGGATAGAATTACCTCAGCAGGAATGTTCTTGAACTCATTTAGACAGTTTAGGATAATGTTATCCCCATCATTTTTTGCTGCAACTCCAGACTCACTGACACACTTGAGGAGCTGCCGGATCTCACTGTACTTCTGCTGCTTCACCAGCTGCTTGGCCACTTTGCTGTACACTTCTGTAGCCTCCAGCTGGAAGTCCTAGAGGTAGTTGGAACATGAGAGCAACATGTTAAATGTTCTCAGCAGGTTTTCTCACAGGGATTCTATACAACTGAGACAACCTCTCCTAAGGACAAAATATTACACCATGCTCCAAAAAGTCAAAGCCGTTTTGGGGACCTCTGATTTTCCAGTCAACACTGCTCAGGGCTGGCTTAAAGGTTTTCTATAATCAGACTGGTAAAACTCAACTTTGCTCAAGAACAAGAGCACTGTTACCACCTCCTTTTCAGGGGTGGCAAAAAAATCAGTTTTATTTCTTCTGGCAAAAGATCTTTCCTAGGTCCCTACCCACCTCCCCCTCACTTAGCAAGCTCCCATTATATTCCTCCAGCCACCCCACCAGCAGCCACCCTTTGTGTATCCCGAGACACAGGAGGCAACTGACCATCGTACACCTCCCATATGAAGGAAGAGATGATAAAAGCTGCGGACTGATCCTGCCATGAATAAGGCAAGAAAAGAAAGAAAAAGGAAGGAAACAGAAGCGATGCTAGGCAGCTGGACTCGCTGCTCCATTTTTACTGGGGGGTAGTGACTGCTGTTGCTGCTAAGAAGTGCTATTTTTCTAAGGCTCTCCATCTCACTACAAACAGGCGTTCTGCCTTGTACATCCTAACCTGAAAGAAGGCGCAGGGCCTGCCATATCCACAAATACTCTTTCAGTGTGCCACCTCTGTCCAGAAGTGGCCCTGCTATATCCTCTGTCTCGGACAAGAGGCAACTGCAAACTGCACTGCTTGAAGCAGTATCTTTCAGCAGCTCCTAATACATGGATGAGAAACACACAGAAAAGTTTGGAGGCTCATGAGCTATGCTGACTGATAAGCACCTCAACTTCTACTCAGACATGAGGAAGGAGAGGTCCCCAGAGAGAGTTCCCAGTTAATTAGCTTTGCTCTCTCAGCCAGGAGAATAGCACAGAGATAGCTCTGGCCTTATTTATTCATTGTGTCTTTGCATGGCTATCATGAACCGCAAAGAGCTACCAAGTCAGAGCTCTACTCACATCTGTGATTGTGGTTTGCCAGAGTTAAGCCACTGAACAAGGTACACAGCAAAGGAAAAGCTGTACCTAATTCCTTTGCAGGACCCAATTAGTTTGGAAGTGTCCTACTGAAGCAGCATCTTAATTTCTTTACCAAGCTTCCTCCAAATACATGGACATTTAAGACTTGAACTAGTGACTTTTCTCACAAGAGGTTTTTCTTCCTGGGGATTAAAAGACATTTTGCAAAAAAAGTCTTTTGCTTAAAAAATTGCTGCTTGCAGGAGTTACTTTTGTAATAATAGTGCTTGTTATATTCAGTTTTTCCATACCTGAAGGACTCTAAACGCAATCCCAAACCCCTCCTCAATGTTTTTGCCTTCCAACATGACCTGAAGAGAGAGGTGTAGACAAGTTTGGGGATGCACGTTCCTTTTTCATTACATACAGTTAAATAATAACGCATTTCCATTTCGCCCAGAGGCCAAAAGACAATGCATTACTTCAACAGAAAACACCACCACCTCAACAAGTAGAGCAAATATAGGGTCTGTTGTCACACACTGATTCCCTGTGGGACATTGGGCAAGTTACACATGGAGATGAGCTGAAGTTAAGAAGGGTTAGAATAACAGCAGTATTTGCCTTGCTTCAAAACACAAAAGGATATATAGTCAAAAGGCATGTTACTATTTGTATTTGGGATCCTCTGCCTCTGAAAGTTTGAACTTTGAGGAGAGGAGCTCCAAGTTCTCATGTGTTCTCTGCTACGTTGAGGAAAAACATGAATTTTTCGYAAACGGTAGGTTGCATACATACACAAGTAACCTGCCCATGAAAAATACAAAAGGCCGCTCCAACCATCAAATGTTTCAACCTGTATATCAAGTTAGTATTGTTGACGAAAAATAGAGCCATGTTTGAAGTAGCAATAAGTACCTTGCAAGCAACATCCATTTTCATGTTGTTGTTTCCAAAGAGTGTGGGCAAGGAGGAACCTGTCATTTGAGAGGTTCCTGAGCTCTCACATCGATGCAGGAACTTTGTTACTTCCATCTGCAGATCAACTGTATTGATGTGCCTAGATAAAGGAAAAATTCTGTCTTTATTTTGAAATAGAGAAAATGTCAATTATTATTTGTGTGAACTTACTAATTTCTTGAACACATTTCAAAATAAGACATATTTCCAAACAATAATTATTTTAGTTACTTTTTGACTTTGTCTTTTGTGCAGCCAAGTCTGCAGCAATGAGATACTTTTCAGATCTGTGCACTTAACATGCATCACAAGCTGAAGGTGAGCACTTGTTCACATTATTTCAAAGAAGTGAGCCAGAGAATCTGGATCCCAAATAAATATCTGCTCCCTCTTTTCCACCTCATCACACACACTCCCCCCCAACCTTTAAGTTAGAGTCTAGCCTTAAAAAGAGAAAGAAAAAAGCCCCTAAGAAAACCAAGATATAAAAGCCCAAGTACAAGAGAGATCTGGCTAAATTTACACTTCAACTTTTGAATACAGGGATTCAGTCATGTCTGGCACCTATAACTTGTATATAGTTGAATGTTGTGAGTTAACACCAGTAGGCAGCTAAGCACCACAAAGCTGCTTGCTTTGTGGAGAGGAAAGGAAGAGTAAAAGCAAGAAAACTTGTGGATTGATATATAGCTGTCTATGCACTGTAGGGTTTTTGTTTGTTTTTTAAATTAAAGGAAGGTAGATGATACATAGACTGGTATTTTTAGTAGAAACAATTGCTCATCTCCTGGGTTGGGTTGTTGGGGAAAAAGGTAACAGGAATCCTATACTTGCAACTACATAAAAGTCAGATTTGGGTCAGGCACAGCTAGCATGTGTTAGCTAAAGCCAACTTAAACACAACCCCTGGAAAGAAAAAAAAGAAAAAAAGAAAAAAAAAAAAGACAAAAGCCTGAATTTCCCCTTTCCTATAACTTAGCTTCTTGTTTATAGATACCTTGACGCATCTGTAGCAGACATTTTCTTCCGAAAAGTGAATGCCATTTTTTTCCTTCCTGAACTTCTTGAGACCTCCTGCAGATAGACTTTTAGATGGTCCTTGATCTTTAGAAGCCATGCCTGTTTGCCTCCCAGTTCAGTGTAAGACTTTGCTCCATGAGTGAAAAATCTAATGCAGGTCATGGCAGCACGAACGTGATCCTAGAAGAAATATACTGAACACTAAGATGGACCAAAGTACACCACCTTCACTAATCGTTGTCTGTACTAAAGCGCTCACACAAAGCAGGCAATGCTCTGTTCTCTTTAAAACAGTAGTTAAGCTACTGCAATGCACCAGATCCATGACAAATGCATAGCAGGTCAGCTTCAGTCAGGCTCAGGCCTTCCTATCTGTTTTTCAGGATTGAAAAATAGCAAAAATATACTTGTCCATCATGCAGATTTACACCAAAGTAAGTAACCAAAAGTCTGACAGTATTCAACATTTCACTGAAAGAGATGGCATTGACCCTCATCTTACCTTCATGAACTGTTGCAGCTCATACAGAATATGGTAGTAGTTCTTTCTCTGCAAGTATTTGCAGGCTGCAATCAAGTAGACTCCCCAGCTCTCCAATCCTGGATCAATGGTTTCCAGCAAGTTCTCCAACATATGCAGTTTTCCACTTTCATAACTTGGAATGAAGATCCCTTCAATGAACACTTCCGATGGGGATTCCTACACAAACATCAGAAAGGTAGCTTGAAGCAAAGCCACTGTGGCTTGTTGATTTTCCTTATATAACACAAAGGAGTATTAAGCGACAGAGATCATAAAAATCAGTAAATAATTTGGGTTGGAAGGGATCTCTGGAGGTCCTTTGGTTCAAACCGCCACTCAAAGAATGGCTTTCAAGTTAGGTCATGGTGCTCTGGTTCTGTCCCGTCAAGTTCTGAGCATGACAAACTAGAGTGATTCAACAGCATCTCTGGGGCCCAGTTCCCACGTCTAAATATCCTCACTACAAAAAAACTTTTCCTTATATCCAGTTGGAATGTCCCTTGCTCCAAATTGTGTCCACTGTCTCTTACCCTTTTACTGTGCACATGTGTGTGAGATAAGCCTGGCTCTATCTTCCCGATAATCACCCATTTAGTAGTTGAAAACAGCACATAGATCTCCTTTTGCCTGCTCTTCTTCAAGCTGGAAAAACCTAGCTCTATCACTCTCCTCATATATCATGTGCTTCAGGCCCCTAGCCACTTTGGTGGCCTTCCATTAGACTTGCTCCATTTTGACAATGTCTGTTTTGTACTAGGGAACCCAAAACTGGGCACAGTAGTTCAGATGAAACCACACAAGTAGTGAGCTGAGGGGGATATACTTCCCTTGACCTCCTGACTATGGTCTCACAAATGCAGCCTCACATATCAATGTTACTATGGAAAGAAGCATGTGTGACAACATGGCCTGCATAAACATTTTAAAGACATGATTATGGAATTTTTTTTTTTTTTTTAAATCTCAGAGTAAGATACAAGCTACAAAGCCTGTACACATAAAATGTTTCCAAACAACCAACTGCAAAATGTTTCATCAGAAGCCTAGTACCTCACAGCTTTAAGGTAACAAACCTTCCCCTCTAGTTTGCATGATCACTACTAGTCTCCTTGTCCAAAACTTCCACATAACAAATTGTATGTCTAGAGTATTTTCAAAGTCTGCTACTTAACTAGTGAAATTATTTCACCAACTTTGCAAAAATATGCAACTTTTCTTTAAGGCAAATTTAAACTGATATAAAGGACACATTTGAAAAGCAAATTTAATATGCAGATGAGTATATGAGCTTAGAATGACTGATGATACAATGAGAAAGCAGAGCTAGTAAGACAACTTAATTTTCTATTAATAAAGCTCATAAGCAGACTGAAGATAATGGAATTTGGTGTTTCAAGTTGTACATTCTCAATAAGAATTATTTCAAATAATAATAATCAGTAAATCAAACCCAAGCACAGAAACTTAAAAAAGAAAACAAACAAAACCCCACACTCTTATCAGCTATCAAGCTGGTGAGATGCAATGGATTCACATCTCCTCCACATCTCCTAAGAAGCACCCTTAATGAATTAGTAAGAACCTTGCTGGAATTGTTTCTAGGTTTTATTGTAATTTAGCATCAACAGAACTGCTTTCTCCAAACATCCTCCTATATTATGCAGTTTTCCTAAGGGAGAACTGGAAACCACTTTTTGGCTTCCCTAGATTTCTGTCCTCTGGGACATGATCCTGTGTTCCCTTATATTCCTAACAGTCACAGAAGTGCAAATGTGGGTGTCTGATTCAACAAACAATACCAAGAGACAGAGCCACTATGATAGAGAGTAAAGTGTCTAGTGTTATCGGCATGTTGGAATTCAAAATTTTCCTTCTCTCTTCTGAACTGTACGACAATAGTCCCAGGTTTTCAGCTTTGTAGAAAAAAGACAAAGTTTTGTTGATGCAGGACCTCTACCAAAAAAAAATAACGCACTTTCTCCTCTCTAGAAGCCACTGTTTCAACACAATGGGGAAGAGAGATTAAACACAAGATGTAAAGATCAAAGTTATTTTTCCATGTCACTGAATTCTTGTCAGTCACTGGATAGTTCGTATAACAACATTTAGGACCTCAGAAAACTCCTGTGCAGAAAAACACCCAGAATGCTGCATGATGCTCATTACCATCTTAGAGTGGCCTTGAAGTCCTCTTAGCTAATTTTCATATTTCAGTTTAGGTGATGGCAAATTAGATTACCCACCTTATTTAACAAGTGAAGCAGTGCTTCTCTCATACAGTCATGCCTCATGTAAAAGCTTATTATTGCCAGATTAGTACCATAACTATGTAAATAGAACAAGCACTCTTGATAGTAGCTGTTGTGTTGAATCTTCCCCTCACACATTATCTCCAGAGACAGACTTCTCGTTCTCAGTGTTGCTTCAAGTTCCCTCAATGTGGCAAAGTAATCATCATCCTGCCATTAAAACAGAGAATCAATGACAGGTGATGAGCAAGAGGAAAACTTTCTTTTCAGCTAGATCTTGTCACTCAGCCCTGAAGTGTTTCTGTTATTGTTGTTTTTAAAATAGATACTGCTTTAGAGGGGTGAGAATCCGGTAATGCTTTTTATAAACACTACACTGGAACCCTGCTATCAACAGAGGTGCTGAATGTTGCTGCAGCTAGCATGGCTGTTTCCAGGGGCAGACAGGAGGCTTATTTATTTAAACACAATTCCACTGTCAACAGCTGCTTCAATAACCTAGTTCAAACAGGCTTTTTTATTCTCCTATAATATTTACTACTAAGAGGTCTTTCATCATTATGATTCTGCAGTTACTTAGTACTAAAAGTCATTTTTTGGTACCTAATCAGAACTTCCAGAGCTAAATCCAAACCACATAATAGTGCTTTTTGACAAGGAAAGAAGAGTGGGACAGCATTTGTAAATTCTCCTTTGAATTCCTGCAAAGTTATCAGAGTTTCAGGAGAAAAATGGCATCACCACAGCATCACAACATACTGTTGGGATTGAGTTTAGTTTCCGCAGACTGTAATAATAACAACATGTTAACCCGTACAGCTTCCTTCCCCTCCACTAAGTATGCCCCAAGTTACTATAAAATCCTACGATCTGGTTCTCAGCCACCAATTCAGTGTGATGAAACAGCTAACAAATTTCTCAACGATATTCAGTTTGCAATATGCAATCATGAAAAAAGAAGGAAAAAACCTAACACCTGATATTGTAACATGCATTGCTATAAGATGTGTATTAAAACATCATTACTTGGCTTTGCTATAGCCCTTCAGAGCAGACAGAACAGAAGACTCTTACCGCAATGAGTATGGGCTTCACTGTGGACTCCAGGTACTGTATCACATCCTGGACCAGCCTTGAACCATGGTTCAGCTGGTTTAGATCCATAGGTGGCTTTAAACATCGGCTAAACTTCTCTCTTGCTGAACTTAAATTTCCAGCTTTAAGGCAAGCCATGCCCCAGGCATGCCATGCTCCACCTGGATCCAACCCAGATTTTGTAGAAACCTAAACTCAAAATCGTTTGTTAATATTGCAACACAGTCCCGGTACAGAAAACAGGAAAACTGGCTTATCACTCATCTGTGATTGTGACATTTCACGTCCTAGAGTCCATTTCCCATTAAAAACAAAACAAAACACACACAAAAAAATGCGCTGATTACTTTCGTATTACTGGCACAAAACGCCAACTACCAAAACACCCATGATCTCCAAATGTGGAAGTATTTTTTATTGTACAAGTTTAAGCAACTACTTATCTGGGAAATTTCAGTTCAGCAGTTTTAAAACTCAGGACATTTTCACGTCTGCTTTTCTAAAGCAGATGATTTTTACAGAGCAGAATTCATCAAGTTTGTGGTTTTAAAAAAAGCAACAGAAGATGCTTCATGAACCGCCAGGAAATTTATGTCACATAACTTTGCTGATCAAATTTATTCCTGATTTTCTTTAGCAGACCAGCTGCCTTTAAATATGAACCGTTTTTATTCAAACAGGTCATCTATTCCTGCTGTTCATTACCCCTTAAAAATCATAATCCTGTTTGTAGTATCATAATCCTGTTCTTAAACTGCAACGCCATAAAACAGAGGCTTACAAAATCCTGGGAGCAGGAAGAACACAGAAGATGATAAACCACACCAGATGAGCTCTGATAGACAGATTTGCCACCATCGCTGATTTCCAAGTAAACACTTGGGAAAGGTGCCTTACTAATGTCTGCTGTGGGATTACAGACAAATGAAATTAAACATACAAGCTTCAGATAAACTCCTGCCACAAAGGATGTCTCAGCCCTTCTACTGGATGCAAGATTCCTCCATTTAATGACTTTCTTGCAGTTAGTCCTTTCCAATTTTAATCGTACYGGGAAACAAGGCCCCTACCCTTCCCTTCAGCAGCCTGCTCCACAGCAGAAGGACTTTTCCTTCTCAGAAATTTTTTCCAGTGCTCAGAAAATTATTTCTTCCTTGTTTAAAAACTTAATCCCAGTTTGTAACTGTTTAAATACTGTCCATTTCACACATCACATCCATCTGAACTCAGGAGGGAGAAAAACAAAAGCCACTACAGAAGCATTATTATATACACTGACATCCCTCCATTGTCATTACCTCTATAGCTAGTTGATAGTACTCTGCTTCCAGAAGCCGATTTCTTAATCTTGTTACTGCTGCAGGGAGAAGAATCTGATCCAAAGATGGTATTGGACGGTAGGCAGCAGCAACCAAAATATTCAACACATCCACTTTGCTGATGTAGCTAGGAGAAAACAAAGAGGTTAAACAAATACATACACTTTCACTATTATCATACACTTAAAGAACTTTATGACAAAGACAACTCTTAGAACAGTGGTTCCTAATCACCAGTATACAAGGTTTCTCTATCCATCATACTATCCCGTTCAGACTATTTTTTATTGGGTTTTTTGCCATGTTCAGTGGAACACTGGCAGATGCTGATTGCAGACACCAGCTATATGTTACCAAATCAAAATAGTACATGTGAAATTTATATATTACACCTGCCACCTCAAGCTCTGTAGGACAAAACTTGAAGAAAGTGTAAAATGCTCATTCTCAGGAAGTGAAGGTTTAAAATCCTATATTGAAATATAGATTGAAAGCAGATACACAGTATCAGAAGTAAAATATTTACCCCAGTCTTTATGAATTATTTCTCCCTACTCTGAGAGTTTTCTCAGTAATTATTATGTAGTCATATTACTTGAATTTCTACTATTAGAACTCTTACATTATTCTTACATTATGAACTTCTCTTCTTGTTTAAAATGTCCACAAGTACAATCACAAAACAACCCTCCCACCCTCCACTCCCCAGTAAAAAAGGATAATGGTCTCGACAATACCTCAATACATCCTAGTGAACATCTGATAAATCACCTGTCACAGAGCGCTAAATCCTGGCTTCTTCCAGCTTTTACAAACATCATTTTGGCACTGAAGAGCAATTGTTTCATGATGTCCATAAGGAGACCAGCATCCACTTCAGGATTAGTGAGCCCTTGGGACAACCTGCAGCAGTGCTCTATCAGTCGGTGGCCACACACTATGCTGTCACTGTGCAGGCTAAGGATGGCAATACACAAGGAAGAGCTGGGAGCCTGACAATTCGAGGAAAGACAGACAAACATGGGTATTGAGGTAGTTCTCCAGGGAACTGCTTTTATTGGACTCTCTTTCTCCAGACCTCACCTGTTCATAATAAAATTCACTGCGTACAATTTCATTCTCCTCTTCATTCAGGGAAAAAATCCATTCAAGCTGAGTTGCCTTGGGTATTCGCACCACTGTGGAATATTCATTATTAGAAGTTTCTGCAGCCAAGAAGAAAACACCAGGTAGAATCATTGTACAAGAAGCAACAAACCTGGCTAAGGACACATAATGCAGAGTACTCCCATACTCTTGTAAAACAGTCATCTGTAATCCTCTCATTGTGCCACTTCCTGCCAGTATCACATGTCCAGCACAGAGATTACAGAAACATTTCCATTCCTCAGCAGGCTGCCAAATTGTACCTGAACTTACTCTCACTGTTACCGATACCCTGTCACCAAAAACTGGCTCCAGTAACATATCTTCAAATGATTATCCAACTCTTACCCTATTGGACATCAAGCACAGCAACCTCCCCTCTTTAGCCTTCCCTCAGGCAAGTTATTAAATATTTCTGAGCAGGAGGGAAGTGGAAATGTGAGAGCTAAAAAGGGAAACTGAAGAACCAGTTGTAAAAGAAAGGGTAAATTGACTTAACTGCCTGTATCTTCTTTTTAGAATTCAAGTTATTTGAACATGTAGTCCAGCAGTTTTAAGACAAAAGATTGTGAGAAGATGAGCTAACTCCTTACGTTAAGTTTTCATATAAAATAGTACTGCAGAAAATTGGCGTTTTGATCAAATGACTCAAGAAATTTCATTTCTGTGAAAAGTCTTTTTCTTTCCTCCAGATTAAGGAAATTTCTGTTTTGAAATTAGTAACCCAGAATAGCACAAAACAAATATTGTCTGTCATTTGAGTGCAGCTGAGAATGCACAAGCCCTCTGATGCTCACGTTTGTGATTGTGGTTCCTGGCAGAAAAACAATGGCCAATCTCACAATGCTAAGAAATGGAAAATAATGCTAATTTGCTACTCTTTCCCCTGATCAACTTCCTCTTTTCCCTGGAAAAAACTTAAAATTAAAAAAGAGTCCCAAAATTCACTGTTCTAGATTTCACAGAAGGACTGTTAAAGTGTTGAGTAACTGCAGGGTGAATAAAAAAAAAAAAAAAACCCACAACCAAAAAAACACAAAACAAAAAACCACGCTATTTCTAAATTGAACTGGAAACTGGAATAATTACAATAAACCAGGCTGATATCTGACTTCTTCACAGTCTTATCAGTGAAGATAGAAAAGCAGAATAAAACACTTCCCCTCTTAAATCTGAGGATTTCCATACTGTTCTTATTCACTCCTACTGAAYGAATCATATGGTCCCAGTGATGTGTAGCAATGCTGCAGGCAGAGAGAAAGATCTAACCAGAAGCAGCAGCTCAGAAACTGCATTTCAGCTGTTTCAGTCTTGTAATGTAGCAGTAAAGCAAACTTCTGTCAAGAGCAAAAAAAAAAAAAAAAGCTCAAATAGCCCATCATACTTAAAAAGGGACAAATAAGGAAAAATATTCTCATTTGTTTTGTAGCACAAATGCAAATTTTGCACCATGTTTCACATTACTGCTCTAAGCACTTCAAATAGCTATGTTTTGGTCTGCCAGAATTTCACGTCAGTGTAGGAAAATTTTGCAGAATCGCCTCAAACACCAGACTGAGCAACAAACAGTAAATACCTTCTGAGGAAAAATGGCAGAGAAAAAGAAAAAGTCAACTAAATTTTGTTATTATTCCTGAGGTGTTATGACATTAGATGTGGAAATTGAGGCACCGAAGAGAAATTACTAGTCCACATTCACACAACCAGCAAAGGACGTGGAACTCGGGACACAACCAGACCCTTGAGAGGGGCCTCATCCTGTGCTACCCCCAGCCAGCATGGGGTATCAAACACCACAGCACACTGCAGTGGTATTCAGAGTTGTACTATCATGGTTTGTAAAAAGAGGATCACTCAGCACAGCTCTGTAGTGGGCTAATTAATTCCTACTCATACCCCAGCCTCTCACTGACTGTTTCTATTATGCAAAGTGCGTTCTCCAACTGTTGTTTTTCAGTTCCTTCCTTTAATCCCCATCCAGCATGTTCAATATTGGCTCAGACATCTCTCCTAAATCTCAATTTCCATTCACAGAAGTTTGGAATGCTCAATTTCAGCCTGCACATGCAAAACCCATCAGTGATATTTTGTAACTGAAGTTTTCATAGAAACATAGAATCATTAAGGTTGGAAAAGACCTCTAAGATCATCGAGTCCAACCGTCAACCCAACACCACCATGCCCGCTAAACCATGTCCCTAAGCGCCTCATCTACACGTCTTTTAAATACTTCCAGGGATGGTGACTCAATCACTTCCCTGGGCAGCCTGTTCCAATGCTTGACCACTCTTTCAGTAAAGAAAGTTTTCCTAATGTCCAATCTAAACTTCCCTTGGCGTAACTTGAGGCCATTTCCTCTCGTCCTATCGCTAGTTGCTTGGCAGAAGAGACCGACACCCACCTCACTACAACCTCCTTTCAGGTGGTTGTAGAGAGTGATAGGGTCTCCCCTCAGCCTCCTCCTCTCCAGACTAAACAGTCCCAGTTCCCTCAGCCGCTCCTCATCAGACTTGTTCTCCAGACCCTTCACCAGCTTCGTTGCCCTTCTCTGGATGTGCTCCAGCAAGTTTTGATCACCCTTCAGCTGCAACTAGATGTATCAGCTTCCTATCTCTAACTCTGCTGCTAAACAGGCACTTCAAAAAACTGAAGTTTAACATTACTCCATTCCTTACCTTCCACTTGGTCCTGCTCTTCTTTTCTGCTGTAATAAAATCACAGAAAGAAACATCATGCCTACTCCAGCACACTGGGGAAAACATAGTTTTAAAACAGAGATCAACATGGCTAGCCTTTTCAGAACACTGTCTTGTAAAAATCTAACATCTCTCCCTCCCTGCCCTCTCCGACCCATTGCCCTGCCCCTACCCCCTACTGTCTGGAAATCTAAGATCCTGCCTCTGCGTTGTTGTACTTCAACTACACTAAGTAATTAGTTCTTATAACCTTGTGTAGGAATAGTACTGTTGCACACATCATAAAAAAGCAGACACACTGAGGAGAAGAACTACCCAGTTATCAGAATATGTCAGAGCTAAAATGAAGTTTTTGGCATCCAGGTCTCTGTCCTTAAGATTTAGGTGGTTTTAATATACAAATAGGGCGAGTATAAAAAAAAACCCAGACACTTAAGCAATTAAAACACAACAGATGGCATTCAAGCTCACTGCTAGGCTCCGCTGACCTAATCTGGCAGTGTAAGCAACCATTCTGACGCAAACTGGTTTAGCTAGAGGTGATTGCTTGTTTTTTCAGAGGTTCCTTTTCAGATCTGCACAGTATTCCTCTTTTCCTAGCAAGCCTGCTGATACTGCCATAGCAAATACTGCTATCTGCAGGCTTCCTAGGGAAAGAGGAAATGCAGCTGAAAGTGCAGCTGAAAAGAGTGAGTTTTACTCTCTCTGACCCTGTCAAGCCTGCTGATACTGCTATCAGCAGGCTGGACAGGGTCACAGACAGTAAAACTCACTCTTTTCAGCTGCACTTTTCACCAGCTGACCTAACATAGACACAACGAATTTCAGTCCAATTCTCCGCTTAAAGCAACCACATCATGAAAATCTATCATCACAGCTGTCCCTTTTATTAAGGGCAGTTTCAAAGCCTATCTAATCATGAACTTGCTTTTGAATCCCCAAGGGTTCAAGGAGTCGTAACTGAGGGATTATGAAGTAACATTAAAACACTGGTATGTTTAGCAGAGCTAGTCAACATGTGATGTTAATCCAGGAGCTGAGTAAACAGCAAGAAACTTTGTCACACTGTAGTAGTTTGTGCTGAATATGTTTTGTATCAAAGCATTCAATTCTTAGGTTTAATGATCAACTGATGCTGTGATCAAAAGACTTTGTTGCCTGGCTCTCCAGTGTTCTTTCTAATCTGAAAAGTAAACTGAGACATAAGCAACATCCCCACACCTATCAAACCTGAAAATCCCAACAGCTGGAGGCCGAAAAGCTGATGTTATTATATTATCCAGATAAACCCAAATGCTTATTTCTCTCTCATTCCACTCGTACTCTGCTGTGTACATGAAATTGAAGAGAACTAGAATGAAAGGACTTACATGCTTGCATCTTGTACCAAGCCAGGCAGATGTTCTCTGTTGTAGTAGCTATAGCATTGATCACATACACGAGACAGATTTTCTCTGCAAGCTTCCACTGCCATTTTCTTGGTGGAGCAAGAGCTGCACACCAGCCTGCCACAGCGCCTGCAGTGATGGCGCCTGTTAAACTAAGCAAAAGAGGTCATGGATAAGCAACAGAGAGAATTTACTGAAGTCCTCTCCTATATCTGCCTCCACTCATGAGTAAACTTACTCCATTTGAAGAGAGGAAACACCATGCATGATAAGGCTTTTCAGAACTACACAATGATTGATTCTCACTGTTACAATTCCTTTCTGGAGAGGCATAGCAAAGAAAAAAAAAAAACCAAAACCCAGAGGCATGTATTTAAAACATGTTTGCTGCAGCCTTGGGCTTTCCACTATTTAAATTGTCCCAATTTTGATCACAGCACTAATTAGATCATCTCTTGGAAAAGTCAGAAGCTGCAGACTGTCTTTCTCACACCATCTTAGTAATTTCCAAATTCAAAAGCAACAGATTAAGAAATCAGTACTGTTTCTAAGCAATAGAAGATAACAGACTGCCAGCACACCTACAACACTCAAACCTAATCTTCTCCCTTAGAGCACCAATGCAGTTGCTCAAGTACTCTATGAAACAACAGGTTTTAGAAAAGTGTAACCAACACTAAGATTACATTTTCTCTATTGGTAACCTGAACTATATGATGTTTATGTTAGTTATTGCCAGCACAGTCAACTAGACAGCCTTTTGAAATATTAATACTGCTATTATTACACATTTTTGAGATCTCAGAGTTGTCTCCCCTCTGATAAACAGATTTCCTCTTTAGGCTCTATCATTTCACAGGATTCTGCAAGGAGCTAACTGTTGCCAGTCTCCTCAGCTACACTAAATAGGAACTAATGGTTAAATATCAAAGGATTAGCAATCTTGTCAGGCCTACACTGATGCAGACAAACTTCCTAAAGTATTTAGTGTCTCTTAGGAAACAGACTATGAGCAAGTGTTCATATTAACGTCACAGTAGGAATGTCTGTACTTCATTTTTGCTCCTTACCATAGTAAAGCGTTCAGTTTTGCAGACCATACATATTGTTTCAGTGTCATCAGGTATCCATTGCTGCTTTGGTGGTGGTTTCTCAGGAGGCACAAATTCTTGAGGAAACAAATTCTGCTGCAGACTTCTGTCTCTGGGACTTGCAGATATGGCGACACCTTAAAAAGAGCCAGGCCAAGAAAAACATGGAACAGGATTTAAGCTGTTTAATACCAGAAAACACGACAAACTTACTGAGGCTATAAGATCTTTCTGGCTCACAAGACAAATACCATTATCTTTCAACCAGGCATGGCAGAATAACATTGTGTAAGGAATATATATGCTTTAAGCTAAAATTGTAAGATTGTAAACTTACAGTACTTCAATACTGATAAGCAAGAGTACATACCTATTAATAGACCTTTACCATAACAATTAGAGAAGTATAAGACAACTTGTCAACATCTGTTCTTGTATCATAAGCAGAGACTTAGAAGAGGAAGAAAAAAAAAATACCCCAGTATATGGATACCAAAAAGCGATGTAGGATAAAATATAAACTTAAGGATACCCAGTGTTGACATTCCTGAGGACTGAGACTTTTCTTTGTTATCTCAGGAGAGGTGTGGTATGGCTAGCAACAGCATATCCCTCCCTGTTCTGGTCCCCTTTACAATCTGCTGTGGGGAAATCAGTTCAAAGAGGCAGGAGTTTAAGTCTTTGGCCTTTGGGATCTTTGACCTTGCCAGTGAAATACTCATTGAATCAAGTTTACAGTATTAGATAGGCTTTTAGTTTATATGATGTGAGCCAGTTACACTACAGGCTAATTAAAAAGTTCAACATGTCACTGCAGCCCTGCAAGCCACCTTCTGTGTAGATGAATACTAAACTAAAAAAGAAAAAAAATCTCCATTCCAATAAAGCTAACTCATGCTCATCCAAGTAGATACGGGATTGCAAAGGAACATTAGAGGAAAACGCATTAAAATTTTCTAACAACGTACAGATATTAAGCTGACCATTATGGGAAAAACTGAAGAGCTACACAGCCCAATCCAAGATGCTGCTGTCACTTCATGTAGGCAGAACAAGAAGAGTCTTCAGTTCAGGATACAGAATCAGAGAACAGTTCAGACACCCTAAACTGTAGATCAGGATATCACTGTGCAGCTCTAGTTCAGGCCCATCACTTGCTGAGAACCACCAGCCTTGGAGGTCTGAGGATATCCTTTGCTAGTCATTCCCTGAGAGCACAGACCGTGCATTTCTCACAATATATATCCTCCGAAGAGTGCATCTTTTGCATTAGATGCTGAACTGAACCTATAGAAGGATTTGTGGTTGGTTTTAAGCCACAAATATTCTTCAGTTGTTTTGGCTTAAATTATTTTGTTTCTATTTATTTGTGTTTGAGGACTGTGAGTGGAGCCTCTCAGACAATACAAGGTGCGCTATTTCCCTCAGGTCACAAGAGGGATCCCACAAAAAAAAAAAAAAATTCAAGGACCAAAAGAATGACGAAAAAAAATACAACACGAATGAGGTTTCTACTGTAAAACCAAAGTTAAGATCCAGAAGAAAAAAAGTTACTGAGCAAAGAATAGAAAGACAGGGAGAAGTACCACAATGATGGGCTTCCAGACAAGCTCTGCCTATATACCCAGAGAGAGAGTAGAGAAGTCAAGACACAGAAAGATTAACCTGCAGCACCATTAATCCACTAGCAACCTAGCTGTGGCAAAGAGGTAATTTTTTTTTCTTCCTGCAGAGGTAGTCCTGTTTCCTATGGTCTGTTCATGCTTGTTTTTTTCTGTAGGGTCTGGAACGGAAAGGCTTTGTGCTGATTTTTCAGACATTTTGTAGATACCTACAAAAATCAGAACAAAGCCATACACTTCTTGTTCCCCTTTAAGTTTTCTTTTAATTGGACCCAAAGCACCCAACTGTAGAGACGTACTAACCCGCATCAAATGTGACCCAAGTTACTATTAAGCAGTGGGACACACATACATAGGGGATAAAACAAATAAGAGCAGGTTGAAAGAAAATGGCACCAAGGTCTTAACCTTACCAGTAAAGCTGACAGGAGATAGTTCCGATGATCCCAATTTAGACAGTGCTTCACACTCCAATACCTGATTGAGGCTTTCTTGGATACGTATCAGAGAATCTAGGACAAAGGGAAGAAGGGGGGGGTGTGTGGGGGGGTGAAATCAGAGAACAATACTGGCAATATACCTACCTGTTTTTACGAAGACTAGAGGAATCCATTCACAGGAGTATGTAAGAATGTCAGCACAAAACAGAACTAGCTATGTAATTACAAATTGTTATGTTTTCATGAAAATTAGCCCACAACAATTCATGCAAAACTATATAAAATTCGCTGACCTAAAACACAGAGAAAGGGATCCTTATCAAAACAATGGACTACTGATGGGCACAGGAATAATACAGCAGAGAATAAGTATCAGATGTGAAAACAATTAGTTGACACGAGATGCTCATGGCAAATATTAAATGCTTCACATTGCATTGGAAGGAACATACTTGCAAAGTTATAGGTCATTTGGCAGGAAAAGATAAGTCTGATGCTTTTATGGTAGCAAGAGCTGCATCCTTAAATCATGAAATGAAGTCAACATTTGGAAACTGGCATAAAGCAAGTTGGTACCATATATGCAGGTATAAATAGATACAGATAGGTACACATGCCGTGCGCTTTTAATACAGCTAAACAAAAGCACTGGACTTGATCTGCAGCATCCTCTGCTGTTCCAGTTCTAAAACCCTGAAAGGAGAGAGCCAAATGCAGGAGAATCTAAGACAACATGGATGAGAAGGGATTGGCAAACCAGAAAGGAGAACTGTGCTGAGAGTGTTAAATAGAACTACAAGTTAAAATCTTTTATATGAAAAAAGGAACAGGACTCTGGTAGGAGGAAAGACTATGGAAGATTAAATCCCCATTCTATTTGGGGGAAGATGCAGTTGGCTGCAGGTTTTAGAACTGCTTAAGTCATCAGTGACTTTGCGTTAAACAGGAATGAAATAAAATTGAACAATATCATATAAGAAAAGAGACCCCAAAAAGGAGCAACAGAAGAAAGTCGAAAAACTTTTGAAGCTATTGGTCCTTGAGAGCGCCTATTTACAAGAAAGGCAAAGACTTTAAGAGCATGTTCTGGGCTAGAGGGAGACTGGAAGCACACATCTAAAAATGTTGTGGCATAATTGGTGAAATGATTCTGGGGGGAAAGTGCTGTTTTTCACTTGGGAAAGAAGGGCCATTCTCATGGACAGTCACCTGATCTCTTTTCTTTTAATGCGAAAGGGAAGTTGAGAGCTTTTTCTGCATACTTGGAGAGCAAATTGTCAATATCTTCTACAGTAAAACCAATTTCCTGTCCAGCTAACAGTTGGTGCAGTGTCTGCACAGCAACAGCTACCCAGTCCACCTTCATATTCATGAGGAGCTGTTCCAGCATGAGCAGTGGCCTGGAGGAGAGGTGGAAGTAGTTAACACGGGAGAGCTCAGGCAGAGTCAGCAGCACCTGAGACACAAGGGAAAAAGCATGTTAAAATTATACACCTTCAAATCTGTGTTTCTGTGAGATTAAAGACAAGAAACTAGCACAGTAGCTTACGCAGAGAATGGAATAACATATAGAGGCCAAAAAATGGAGGTGGGACTTCTCAGACCTATTGCTACTTCTGTTACAGAATTACTGAGTGGATTTGCAGAAATTACTTGGCTTCCACTTTCCCATTCTATAAAACACTGCCTCATCTCAGAGGCAGTTGAAGAGTGGAAAGCATTTTGTGACCCCATGACAAGTATGTTTTAGCAGGGTAGAGCACATTCTCTTATTAAATAAGCTTATTAAAAGAATATTAGCCTGATCCTTATCCTTCCATCATTTGAGGAAACACCGAGAGAAGAAAATAAAAGCAATTCTCCTAAAGATGGACAGTTAACATGGACACTTTCCAAATCAAATCATGTCTTCAAGAGGGACAAGTAAGGAAACAGGAAGCCCAGTAAAATACTGTTGTGGCACACACTAGAGCAAGCTGCTATTTGTAGTCCTATAACAAAACAGACATTACCAAAAGCACTGCATTTTGTTTATACATAATGCATTCGACTAAGGTAATCTACTGGTTAATGCATCTATTCCCAGGGCTGAGCACAGAACCTGTATGACTTCTGTAAAAGCAATGGCCATCCAAAAAGAGGAGTGATCCTGTCTACCTTTGGAATGCAATTGGGAGAAACATGCCATGTAAGTGTCAAAGACCACCATACAGGTGGGCATATGTAGGACACCTGGTGTTACTGACACAGAGAGTAAGTTGAGTATGCTTTCTTTTTCAGTTGGGACAAAGATAGCAACTGTCCTGATAAACACCACAATTTTATTTTACTCCACCCCCACCCTCTTTTAGCCTGTGTGTTCCTCCACTCCCTACAGCTCAAACACAATACTGCTCTGTTCATATTGGGAGCTACAACCACCTCATAATACAGGAACTACAGAGATGGAGAAAGGGAAGAGAAGTTTTAAGCCATCTCTAACTTTCCTTTGGATCCTGAGACTCAGGATCTTAGACCTGATATGGTGAGAATGCTCTGGTAAAATCTACAGACTTTATATATTATGTATTATAAAATTACTTATATAATTATATATTGCCATTAAACCCACAATGCAGGAGTTTTACTCACCTTTGATCCCATATAGAGTGCCTGGATTTCATTACGGCGTGCTGTTGTCAGATTTGCGTAGAAGTGAGCTGTGAGGTAATCAGCCAAGAAGTGAGAGGCTGCCAAGTTCGGATGCTGGTCAAGGGACTGTTCACTGATGGCAAGGCAAATACCTGGGTCTTCAATTCTTTGTAAAAGCTACAAAACCAAACAAAATATAGTGAAACCCTACTACATTCCTACTATAAAGTAGCCTTTATAATGGGCAGTCCATGACAGATTATTGCCCTACAATGGTCCAGCAAGCAAATTAACTTGCACAAGTGTCTTACATGTATAAGGATGATTTAGATAATCCATTTATAGACCACTCATTGCCTATTTGCTCCATTTATTAATCAAAATATTTTTTAAATTAAAGTAAGCAAAAAATTAAGCAAGGAATGGGGCAGAAGGTATAGTGATCAGAAGTCTCCACTTTGCTTCCAGAATATTTTCAAAGCTACATAGTCTGAAAGAGCCTGCACTTTATTTTACGCTCTCTGTTATTAGCAACAGCTCCATAATTATTAAAACCAGAAGAATTCACACTTCACTAACTTGGGCACTGAAGCACAACTGACCAATTCCTGTTACTAGTTTCACTTCTGGTTCTTCTGCTTAAGCAGCACAGAAATGCTTCATTATGATTTTTCAAATAAAAGGGGCCTTGTATGTCCATGTAAGTGACATTTATGCTATTAGGTCCAACAACTAGATTGCCAAGCTGGATTTTCACTTAAGTGGAACAGGGGACAGCCAGGATCCTGAACGCATGTCTAAGCAAATAGCACCTCTTAAGGGAGGAACCAAAAAGGCCATGAAAACGCACATGAAGGCAGCAAAGAAAACAGTTCTCAACTTATTTGACCTATGGATGTAAGGCTGAAAGAGTCTTGCTATTACCTGCAATGCTTTTTCCATGTCTCCCATCTCCAGTAAGTGGAGAAGGTGCTCACGGTGAAGGTTGATCAAGTCTTCTCTTGGGACAGGATACAAGTGCCCCCATTCCTCACACAACTCATAATCCTGAAGAATTAAAAAAAAAAAAAAAAGTCAAAATAAAAAATAAAAGAAGGATAAACTCTACCCTCTCTGATACAGCTGTTTCTCCCAAAGTTCTGATCAACTTCTCGGGAAATTCTGTAGCTTGGACTCCTCTCCCACATGCAAAAAGTAAATAATTACATTGACAGGGGGAAGAAGATTATAGTCAATTCTGTCAGAGTCACAGCCTGCATTGAGAATACGTTCTCCTCTCACAGTAAGCAAGTTGGCTTTTTAGAGACACTTTTAAAGCCAGACAGATGTACAGTATTATTACTTATATAATAATCAAGCCTGTATTATGCCAAAGCCATGCTATTAAAGTCTTCAAAATTCTAAGAGAAAAGAACAGGTTGTATCTCAGAGTAAGAGTTACAACTTAAACCTAAGGATTATTAACTACATGTAAATCTTGACATTAAACACAGATCTGTATTTGTTTCTGTAGCACAGAACTGAGTAAAGGAATCCTTCCTCCCAAGGTAATCTCCATAGATCAGTGTTTTAAGATGCTACTTCAACAAATCTATCTATTCAAAGTTTAATGCATTCTAATTCAACAAAATTCACATGATGACGCCTAACCTTTGCTTTCAGAATGATATTCATGACGGCCTGGGGGTCATCAGTGCAGGCTTTTTTCAGATCCTGCCAGTCATTCCACAATGGTTCAGTTTGCACATTCAAAATCTGAAAAAGTTAATGTTAGGGTAGCACAAATTTTAAAAGCTTTACCTACAACAATCATTAAGTCTAAGAAAACAGCTGAGCTGATCACATCAAGAGCTACTTTATACAAAGAAAAAAGTCAAAAAGGAGATCCACATTTATCTCTAGCCCTTTTCTGGGATGATGTAATGCACTTGCACTCCAAAAAAGACTATGCGATTTTCTCAGAAGTATGAGTCTACAAAGCACATTTATAAGGGAAGGTTTTTAAAAGACTAGATGGCAATAGTTATGGATGAAAAAGTACATGTATACTGCAGACATTGCTGGCACTAACAGAGAAACAACTGAGCTAACTGTCAGTCAGCAGAACCACCACCAGACAGAGCTCAGCACAGATTTATGACTCCTTTTTTCGCTCTGTTTGGCTTTTCAGTCTGTGCTGAACTCCAGGCCAGCTAGTCTGACTTAACTTGGGCATCTGCACTACCTTGCAGTTAGAAGAACTGACTGCAATACAAACACGCTTATTGGACCACTAGTCTTGAACACCATGCCTAGGTACATCTGCAMCTCTCAAGCTTGTAAAATTATGAATTGCCATGGAAAGCTTCCAGAGGCTCTAGCGTTTGTATAGAATGGAAAAACAAATACTTTGCAAAAAAGCAGCCTCACACAAATGTTCATGTCTAATCATGTTTGCAGACTTGAATGCTAATAGGAGAGTGGGAAAGTTATGAAGGATGGAAGCAGAGCATTAATTGGATACTACAGCACTGAAAACACATGAACTGTTTTGGATGAAAGACTTGAAAAACTATTAYGATCAAAAAAGAACGAAGGGCTAAAACTTTTTCAAAGGGCAAGCATATTTGCTCCCTGCTGCCTACTTCATCTCACTGGTTACCTGAAGAATGACTTTGTACCTTTTGATAAACCTGAAGTTCTTTCTTCCTGCTCTGCAGACTGGCTTTTAGTTCATCAGTTATGCCCAAATCAGAAATGCAGTAAGCTAGGATTTCCAAACAGGCATCAAGGGGCCATTTGTCCAGACAGTGCAGGGCCAGCCTACTTCTCAACGCTGCATTTTTTACTGGGAACAAGTATTGCCAACCATCCTTATCTGTGGAGGAAACAAACCACTAGTTTGAAACTCAGTTTCATAATTTGGAAAATAAAAAAAAATCCTCATCCTCACTGGATTGCATCACCAAAAGAAACAGTACAGTGCTGAAAAATCTATGCGAGACTCATCCCAAGCATCAGATTCTTGGGAAGTAACCAAAGTTAGCATGGGATACTTACTATCTTTAGACTCCAAAAGGCACCTCCTTTCACAGGATACATCATCCATGTATGACAATGACACTGCTGTAAAAGATGTTCCATTAACAGCACTATGATTAATGTCTCCTGATGTATTCAGCTCTTCACATAAAAATAACACCACAGATGCATTCCAGTTCTCTTGTACTAAATTGGTCAGGATTTGCGCATTTGCAAAACAGAAACTATACCATCAGAGAAAGCAAGTTTAGTATGAAGGAAGGTAAGGGATCTGTTTCCGTCTTTAGATTTGCCCAAGGACCACTACTTTAGTTTCCACCTCCTGATTCAGGCTGTATTCTTCATAAAAAAAGAAAAAAAGAAAAAGATGAAGGGAAAAAAGCCTGACTTAATCCTTCTTACCTTCAGCAGTTGCACAGCTCAGCACAGCATCCTTCACATTGACCAGCTCCTCCACATCCTGACTGTACAGATCCAACACCTTCAGAGCTCTCTCCCAGTCCTTYGCAGCAAGAGCTTGTTCAAAGACTCCCATTAATACCTTAACAGCTGTGGTGGAATGCAATCCTAGGAGAACCAGAGATATGTATGTCTTGCCAGAGAAGACAGTAGCCAAACCGCTACCTTCCTCTTGCTGATTCTGAAGTGGTTCAAACATAGCAAGAAGAAATCGTTCCAATATTGGGAACTCCTTCAGCAATGCCTCACACTCCCTGGAAATCTGTTCCAAACCTAAGGGCACCTCCCGCTTGCCCCGGAATTCCATCCAAGATAAACTCGATTTGGGAATTTTCTGTATATTAGATGCACTTAGACATGCCACTGTGGCCATTAGCTTCGACTGAGACTTCAGGAAGTCCAGGGAGGAGGCAGTGAGTGTGTGCTGGCTCAAGTCATTCACAGAGGATGGGGCTTGAGTGGAGATATCCTCAGAAGTCACTGCAGAATTGTGAATAGGTATTTCAACATCTGGCAGGCAGTGGTAGGCACACTGATGTGCTAAGTTGCTGATGTTTGTCAGAAGAGACTTTGCCTGGCTGTTTTGCCTTGCACTGCACAAGGACAGTGGTTCACAGCAACAGTTAATAATAACTTGCTGCACATTCAAGTTCAACTCTTCTTTAGCCAAGAGAGAAGAAAGCCTGCAGGATTAGAAACAGAACCAGCTTACCCAGCACATATAAAAGGTACTTTACAATTACATATTTTCATAAATCTTCCAAATGTTTTGTGAACACAAGCCCCTAATATTCTTCACAGGGGAAGAGTACATATCCTATATTTACTCAGTATGAAAAAAAATGTATACAGCACAACATTGATAACTCAGAGCTTATGCTGCCATTCCTTTAAAGAAAAGGAACTTACTTCTCAAACATTGACTTTTACCTAAATGTGACATACTAAAATGGTTCACCATTAGTGCTCATCTTTTTAAGAGCTACTTCATCAAATCAGACACTTTCCATGCCAGCCTAATTTAATAATTTGTGATGGAAGGACCTTAGATTATCCAGTTTACCTACTGACCAGGGCAAGAGCCATGCCCAGCTGTACTCTTAAGAAGCCCTACTGGTCTATTTTATTTTATTACATTGCTAAGCTGCAAGTCCACTGCTCTGAACTGTCACACATTCAGTTAAAAAAATTCACATAAATGCATTCTCTCTTCACAACAGACAGTAATTGTTAAAAATATGGAGCCACAGTTTTCCCTATCAAAAATCTTCAGATTGGTAGAGAAGCCACTGACTAAGCTCCTCCCTGCACACCAATCCTTGCAGCATTAAGTGATCAGCTGGCGGGACACAGCAGGCTGTACTACCTGTGCTAAGTAGCCAGAGAATTTAATCCTGGCTGAGGTCCAACACCAAAATAACCTAGAGAAGTATATAATCTGAAAACCACCAACCTGTCAGGATGAACCTGTCTCTCAAACACAAGCTGGGAGAGCAGCTGAGATGGACTCTGCTGTAACAGTATGAAAGGGTTCCCCACTTTCACGTCTCCAGATATATCTTTAAAAAAAAAAAAAAAAAACAACAAAAAACCAGAACATTTATTATAATACAAACACATTAGCTGAATACACCAACCAAGTCTTACCTTAGGAACACAAATTTTAAGAGCCTGAGTCTGAAACCTCTTTGACTAAATTCACAGAGGTCCACATTCACATTACTGTGGTAAAATCCAGAGTAAATTGCAAGGCATTTGTGATTACGATATGCCTCTCAAACTTGGCACCGCTGGCTCACATTTTACTAGGCCTATTACCAAAACAGGTAGAGTGGAGAGTCTTTGGCCTTTAAGCAAGATCTAGGTTCAAACAGTTTAGCAACTCTACTTCAAACTTTCACCAAAACATGTATTTGTGGTGAGAGACAGAAAACGTGCAGTATTGGTTTCTGAGGAGTCTCTGGATGTAGATTAGCGAGTCCATGCTCTATCCAAGTCAAAGTGAGCAAAGGCAGAGGGAACTCACAGACTTACAGCTACTTTTACAAAAGGAGTGAAACCCTGGCCAGTACTGCTGAAAAGCCTTTGTATCCACTACTGAGTTATGTCGAATAACTCTGAACAGCTTCTCATAAGTTTACCTTTTCCTTTTATCTTCCAGTACAATAAAATTTTCCCAAAACTCATTCAGCCCTTAAATATTGTGCATTTTTTTGGCTTTGGCAATTAGTCAATGAGGATTGAATCATGTCCATGCAGAAGTTATGGCTGGCATGGTAGTGACCTGAGCTGAACCAGCATGTCTGAAAACGGATCTTTGCCCTTTTTCCTTATCCTCTTGGGAAGGTATTCTCTGAAATCAGTACTGTGGTATTTTACATTARTGCAGCTCAATTAGTGTCAACTTTAAAAAACAGACAAGTGTTTTTTCTCCTAGCACAGTGAATTGTTCTGTTCTTCTGACAGCTTTATGTGCTGATGGTGCTTTTCTTTTCACAGACCACCATCAYCTGCTGATTCTATGAAAAAATTCTGCCTGGTTACCTCTGCATAGCCTTTTACACACTCTCTTCTTATCCCTGTGGAGCAGCAGGGCACTGGTTGCCTCTAAGGGAGCTGAAAAGTGCAAGCATGCTGATCAACGGGATGCAAAAATCAATCCCGCCTTACAGGGTAGTGATTAGAATTTTTGGAGGTCAGGGGTTGTTTGTTTTGTCTAAACGAAGTGCAGAATCTGGGTCAGTAGTTAATATTTCTGTTCTCGTTTTCCTACTGCCATCAGCTATTTTTATCTTAGCTGTGGGTGGCCAAGGTGTTAAGAAATAAAATAAAAAAGCAATGCAACAATCAGTTGAAATCAAAAGATCTGCCTACTGGCTGTGCATACTCACGTTTGGCAGGGAACATTTGCACAATTACTTTCCGGAATCAGGTCAGACTACACAGTCTGGGTATCTTCACCCAAGCTCAGACTTTCCACCAGAAACCGCTTACCTAGCTCTGCATTCAGGCTTCGTAATGCAACAGCAGCCAGTGTAGTGATGTAGTCAAAGAAGGCCTTCACAAAGTTTGTCTGCGTGTTGCTCTCTGGCATGGTTTGGACATGTTGGTCAAGAGTTCTCAGCAGGAGCTGTGTTTGATTCCAAACCAGGTGCTTCTCCAGCTCCGTAGGTTTGAGAGAGGCCTGCTCCACCAATGTGCCAAGCAGGCTCCCTTTAGAGTCTGGTTTAAGAGAACAGACATACATCCAAGATTCAAGTAAGTACTAAATGCCAAAAAGGAAGGGGAGGGGAAGGGGGGGGAAAGGCGGGTAGGGGGGGAGAGAGGAAAAAACAAAAAAAGAGAGAGAAAGAGAGAGAAATGCTTTAGCCTAATTTCCTCTCTGCAATTACAGATCTCAGTCTGCGCATTATAATTTTATTGAAAGCAAGAAAAATTTTCACAGCAGAATAAATCAATGGTTCATCTAAATTGGTAACCATGCCTCTGACAAGTTACAAATATATTAAGGCAGGCCTAAAATATATCTAGTTGTGTGTCATTAACACATAAGCTTATTCTAAAACACAGGTGTTGACCAGTCCTTGTGCTCCATAACATTTAGCCCTTAGCACTCCCCTAAATTTTTGCTCATTAAACATACAAATATCTTTAAATATTTTACAAACACCTACATGCCATTTAGAAATTCGGTGAATGGAGGGGAAAAAAAAAACCAAACACATAAGAAAACACCCCAGTGCTATATAATGAAGAGAGCTCTGAGAAAAGGAAGACTTCTTCAGAAAAGGATGAGATGTTTTTTAACAGCACTATGAAAATTGGAAGGTATTATTATGTTACAAGAGTTTTATAAGTTTATCTCCTTTTTAGTTTTTTTGTTTGTTTTTTTTTGTTTGTTTGGTTGGGTTTTTTTAAACAGTAAGGATACTAATTATCTATATGCTGTCAGGTTAAAATACACTTGAAGAATTCCTTGTTAGGACTGAAGAAAAATAGGACAAATAATAACCTCAATTGTACTCATTGATATTTTCCTTTCTTCTCTGGCAAGTTCACAATTTTAGCTCTGAAAACAAATGCTCAGACTATAAGAACTACAGATAAATTTTACACTTTGCATTTATGATTTTAAAAATATATATTTATGCATATGTCAAAGAGCATTACTACTAGATTTATAGTTGTCTGGACAGGCAAAACAAAAATTTAGATCCATTTGTCAGTCTTCACGATCACAAAAATAACTCACCCACAGAACGTTCAACACATGTCAGTGCTTTTAGGATCTGATCCAGATTTTGTGATAAAACAATTTCATTAGTAATACTGTCTTCAGTCAAGGCAGGGTAGCAAGCTTGCAGAAGGTCTACAATACTGCATCGAAAATGACTCCCTATTTTCTCATCTGAGACCTCTACAAAGAGGGAGAAAGAAACAGCAACTATAACAAAGACAGAAATATTTTTGCACAGAAAGGCCYGCAGAACCAAAATTGTATTATAATACAACTAGTTTGCAAAATTCGAAGTGTTTCAGTTTATTCAGAATTAAGCTTGGGTCCCCTCCCCCTTTTTTTGTTTTAAATACTAAGTTAAGAAACGGAAAGTTCAAATTTCCATTGCAACAGAAGGCAAGAATTTGATTTAAGCAGATTTCAACAGAAAATCTTATCAGCAAAACATACGACCTGGCTTGGATTGCCCTTGTGATGTGCAGGAATAGTTGAGAATTTTACTTATTTGCTGCAGAACTGCTGGGAAACCCTTTACACCTTCAGAGTGCAGTAAAACAAAGTCAGGTCGGTGGCCTGGAAGAGTCATTGTGCAAAGGGGGACAAAATAAAAGTTAGGAGTGGAAAAAGGAGAAACTAACATGAAAGTACAAAATGAGATTTAATTAAGACTCAGGTGTTAGCACAAACAACACAGCATAGGGAGGCATCTTCTACTCCCAGGCCCATGTTGATAAACACAAAAATCAACAGCCTACCCCGAGTTTCAAGGCTGTTGTACAGTCTTCTTTCCGCTGTTTCCAAAAGCTGTTTGCACGTCTTCCAAAGATGGCACTGAGTACAAGCTAGGTCAAATGCCGCCATTGCTGAAGGACTGAGGTCCTCAAGGACTTCCCGCAGAGGATCTGTATGCTCCAGCTGGTTGTTGCTGATCCAGAAGTTTTCTTGGAGAGTAGGGGCAAGACTTCCAGAAGTTGCAAGCAATTTATCAGTAACATCCGAGATGGAATAAAATACCATACCTACATGCATCAGCAAAACACACAATCACTAATTAAACAGCATATTTATCTCAGATCCTGTCACGGATAATTATTCTCTAATCCTTTAGGAAAATACTTCAATAGGTGGCCTGCTTCATGGACCAATTACTGCAGAATGGATAAAACTAACTGGGCATCAAGAGCAAATTTCAGCATTCTTAGTCTCCTTTCAAGTCAAAGAACCACCATTTACTCTTCTGAACAATTGTTGCACTCATTATGACAGTATTCAAATTGCTTTCTCCTGTTTTCCACTTCTCCCTCACCTTTTATGAGAAGAACTCAAAAAACCCAGTCCTTACCAGCTGCTGCTGCATTCCCAATAGCTTGCAGCGTCGAACGGCCACTGCCAGATTTCCTGATGCCTCCAGTGCCATCTGATGCTTGATTCTCAATATTGTGCTCCACTCTTGCCAGTTCTTGTACCGCCTCTTGGTAGCGCTCCATGAAAACCAATTCACCATAGCAAGGTGAAGTATCCAGATTAAACATCAAAGCCACCTTTCAAAAACAACAACAGATGTAATTACAGAGCATGTCAAAGGTCAAAGAGCTTTGCGGGTTTTCAGAGGAGATGACGGAATAAAATAAAACAGATAATTTAACTGAAAAACGTCCCCACAGACACTGAAATGGTGGGTTTTTTTCTAGAGAGTTTTAAGTGCCTAAAAAACAGRACCTTAGAGACATTTTTCAACTATTTTTATAAAGCTCAGCTACTATTTGCTGCAAGGCTAGAGTTGAATTAATTTTTGTAAACCACACCTTTCAGAATGACTCTTCATGATTTCAATACACTATGTAACAAGAGAAATCTATCAAGTTGGGCCTCCAAGATAAAACTATTTTAAACAAATTCTTATTCAGCAAGGAATACCTTCTAGAAATTTAAACACAGAGTAGATAAGCACAGCTGTGCAAGTTCCTATTATCAAACCACCAACAGAACACAAACGAAGCTTGAATTCTTTATCATCAGCAATACTGAAATTCAAAGTAACAAAGCAAAACAAAATGCTTCTTTTGGCCCTGTAAGTAGGGAAAAGATGAAGTGGCATGCTTGACGTCAAACAGAATTAACGAGTTGAGCAGTAACCTGCTGCTAATGCAATGCTTAAATGATATTAACTGCTCCGATATCGCTATCTGAAACTCAGCCAGGTCACTGCTTTTTGCAGAGGATCCAATCACTGATGTACCTCAAGATGTTTTTTCAGAGCATCAGCCCAAAAGCCACATAGAGAAAGGTATACACAACTGTGAGGGAGCAAAGAACTACAAATGTGCAGACTGTCAACTTCAAGTCTCTCTTCCTGTTTTCAGTACCATGAATTTAGCCTCAAAACATACCTCCTTCAAATAAATGTAATCACCACTTTGGCTCCGCTTCGSGTAACAAATACATTTGCATGTTCCTGCCGAGCTTACAAGTGGCAGAGTGTCATGATTTTGATTCACTGACTAAAGTAAGCAGTTCAGATGCTGCTTCCTCATGAGGCTTCACATGAGCTCTTTGTGTTCTTCATTCAGCTGAAACACTAAGCTTGGCCAGCTCTCATCAAACATTTTCACGCTTTGAGAACCCAGGTTTAGAGAAAGCGTTTTTATATAACAAGTTAAAAAAAAAAACCAGCATCCTTGGGATGTTGGTTTGGAATATCTTTGTTCCTTTCACTTGCTTCTACTTCTGAAGCGACCCTTTCACTTGGAATGCAGATGCTTCAGCCCTATGCTTGCTAATGCAGAAGCAGCAGGAATTTCATCAGCTATCACAACCACAAATGTCAATAACAAATTAGATTTTTTTAATTGCACAAAATACATGCAACTCATTTACCTGATGGGCTTCTACAAAGTTTCCTCTCAAAACACAAGAAACTAACAGTGATTCTGGTGGGGAAAGCATCATAGGAATGAGGGGGTTTTGCTGATGTGGTCTCACTCTGCTTTCCAAATCACTCGAGTCAGACACATTACTGGTACTTCCCTCTGCAAGACAACAGAATTAATCAATAAACTATTACGGAAAAAACATTTCACCAGATAACAGCCAACTATCGGATAACAGTACTTCACATATTTAACACAAAAATGTAGGAGAAGAGTCGCAAGGAAGTTTTAGGGTAAAGAGGTCAACATAAACATCTTGTTAAAAATTCTCATAATATTTCACTATTTGGTCAGAACTTTCAGTTTGGATCTCATCCAAATGTAACACTGTTTAGCAGCTACATAATGTGGACACAATGCTAGGGCACTGGTTCAATACGGATAAAGGAAGAAGTCTTAAGTATTGGACCTATTAAATCAATTCAGCATGCCTAAGCTTGTTTTAGGTTATATGACTACCAGTCTATTAGTTTTTTTGATGGTTTGCACATCACTACATTGCATACTGTTTCCTGCAAGCCAAAAATATCAAGAAAGATCTCATTCTTATTCCAGAAGAAGAGATATATACTGTTCTAATTAGATAAGTCAGCCAAAAATGGGAGCTCTGAGAAATGAAAAGTTCTAATTCTGTCCTGCATAGAGCAGTAATTCACATTAACTAGTCAAGCAAATACTCCATCATGCACATTGACAAGACAAAGAAATACTACTTTTGTGGCTTAATACCTGAGGTACTGGTGCTTAGCTCGCTACTTGTACTTTCTAATGATGGACTGGAAGTTCCCTCTTTCCCATCTAAAATGGAAACAAATCAAAACCAGCACATTAAATGCACTTTTTCTAGACAAGGTAATTCAAACTTACTGCAAAAAACAGATCAGTYAACTGCAAGAGATCTTCAAGAGTATCTCACAAACGAGCCATCACTGATGTCTATGATAAATGCAAAAACTGCTGATTTGAAAAAAATGCTAGGCAAAAGACTACATTGGGGTGGCCCATCAGTGACTCACGTCAGATACTTTAAAGCTTCTTATTTTGGAACATCCCACTCCAAAACTAGATGTACCTTTTAAAGGCTAAATAGGAAAAGGATGAGGAACCCAACTTTCTCCTAAGGTTGCCAGTTTAAGCCACAAATTCCTGTAAATTCGCATCTTAGATACTATTGTGATAGGAATGAAAATATATCAAACAGTCATTGGATATAGTGGAGAAAGGGAAGAATTAGTGCTGTAGTTGCAAAGTTCTCCCCTGCCCCAAATCAGACTATGTATGAAAGAAGTTATTTTCTTACCTGAATTTAAAATTAATTATCTTCTAGTTGTGCAGGTGAGCTTTAGGAAAACAACCTCAATGCAAGTGGAACTGGACTACACTTCAAACCAGTTAGAAAACTAAAGGAAATAAATCTCGTTCTCTACTCCTAGTCCAGTAAATCTAATTGCATTCAGCTATGAGCTCAGCAAAATTATGCACATTTCAGAGATGTCTTCTCCAAGTCACTTTTTCAACCCACCTGGCTTGTACCTTTGAGATCTACTTCGTTTCTTAAAGCTGGAGCACCTGATTAAAGAGCAGTATCTCCTGGAAGCTGCAAGCTGATGTTCTGTGAAACATTTAAGCAAAAACATTACCAAATAGCTGGACAGGCCATAAACAGTTATTTGTCTACCTTAAAGAATCTATCAGCACATCTACATAGGTAGAGCTATGATGGCAAATCCCCAAAGGAAACACAGTTGATCTCAGCTAAGAGCTCTTCTGCAGTAAAGTTTAAAGAGCACCTTGAAGTAATTTTGATGCAATTCAACTAATACTGTGTTTTTCACATCCACATCCAATGCTGCTTGGAATGTACTATACCTTCTACACATCCCTGATGAGTACTAAGGGTCTTTTCCAACCTAAATGATTCTAACTATACAGAAAAATAGGTATAGTCCAAGTACCTAAGCAGCGAGAAACAAGGCGAAAAGAATAAGAATTAAAATAGTAAAAGAGAGAGTTTGATTTGTCATTAAGGTTTTGCTGAAACAACTGGGTTCTTCAGTAATGCAAGGTAGTATGAACCCTGACTCAGTGAACAACTCTGGAAGAAAGTAATGTGGGTGCCAGCCCTTGAGACAGAAAATCCAAGAGAGATGCAGTGTCAAGAAAAGCCAGCCACCTTTCCCTGAAAGATGTTCCCCAAATAGTTGTCATTATTTGTCAGAAGTCAGGACTCAAAAGTACAGAATCCCACAGAAAGCTGCTGCCTGTTCAATAGAAACAGAGAGCTGCCTACTCAAACGTAAGTCCCATCACATCCCCTCCTTTATAGAGGGAGACTTGAGAAATAGTTGAACACAAGTTTGGAAACTTGGAACATTTAAGGTCCATACTGCCCAGCCTTTCTTGGGACATGGACTTCACGTGGTCTGAGATACACAATAAGCCACACTATGACACAAGCAGAAATCTGATAGTAGCAGGGCTAACAAGTTATAGGATATGGAGAAGGGTGGGAAATAGGTTCCTGAGTGTGTTGTTCTAGCTACTCCTGAGGAGTGGTCTGCATCCCAGAATAATCCAACTTCCTCTGATACATGTTCCTAACATGTTTCCAGACTAGACTAAATCTACACTCTGTCCATGAATGAGATGAGTCTATCTGGCTTGCATTGGATCACACACCACCATGTCCCTTCATAACACTGCACTGTCAACATAACTTGTGACGAAGGGGCAGCAGAAGGACAGGCAAACTGAAGCAGTGTGTCCACAAAGGGGAGGGAAAAAAGAAAAAGAAAACCCAAACTTTCTGATTAGAATAGAGATCACTCCTATTGGAGAATGGTGCAAGAACCGGGTGATGATCAACTAGGTCACCCTTCTAGTATCTGCCAAAATGTGCTCCTTCAGTAAGATGCTCAGGGAATTTAGTCCTGAGACCACTGCCTGGACAGCTGTAACAGAACAGTGTCGATACATCAGAAAGTGCCAAATACAAAGCCTACCTGCATTTCTGTTACTCATCACCACCTTGTATCGCCAGTGAGCTTCAGAAAGGTATTTGGAAAACTGTAACACACGACTGCCAAAGGCATCTCTGCTTGCAGAAAGATTCAAGCACTCGACAAGCTCCAGCTCTTCATGAAGCACGTTACTGGAGTCCCACGGGAGAGAACTCCGAATTTCTTCCAGATGGTTGAGAAGCAATGTAAGGAAGGCATCCATGGCCACGTCATCCACTAAAAAGCCAGTAACACCACTGGTGAAGTGTTTCAGATCCAGGTAGCTCAGCCTAGAGGTTTCACAGCTTTTGCCACCTAACATCGAATCATGAAGATCTTGGGTATGTGTGTGAACTGTCTGAGCAGCCAGCAGATGCCTCTCTAATTTCTTTTCAGCCTCTATTAGGCGCTGTGGACTTTCCGAGGTGGAAGATCGCTGACTAGCATTGCCTTCTACACTCACAGTAGTACTCTTTTTGTCAAGATCATTATCCTCTGCATAGTCCTCAGGTAAAAGAGTCTCAGTATGGAGGTCACTGTAGGAAACAAAAAGCAAGGAGAAGATGTTCTCCAAAACCTCCAGGCGCAGAGGAGCAGGAACACTCCTTAGGAACTGCTGACACTTCACAAGATACTGAGGAAATACTGAAGAGCAATCTGTATAATTAAAAACAAAAATAAAGAACATTTACAACATTTTCCAGGAGTTCCTTCTCCAATCTTTGCCCTTTAAGAAAATCCTAGAAGAGGGAACTGTCCCAGTGGCTCAGAGCCGATCRTTCCTCCACAAATCAAGTAAATATATGTCCAACATTTTACATTTAAAAAGATAGCGTGCCTCTTCCCTCTCAGTAATGCCAATTATCACCTTGTGCAATGATGTGCAAACTCAGATTACATCCATTTTAGCCATTAAATCAGTTTTAGCTCTGGGAGATCATAAGCTCTTACAAAAGCATCCCTGCCACTACCATCCTATATCTAATATCACCTTTTTGCACTGTATTTTTAATACAATTACCTTAAATGTTTTAGAACAAGGCAGGTAGCTTATTCATATCTATTATTATTAAAGGTAACAACACCTCAAAGAAATGCCATTATACTTGTTTGCAAAGCATTCATAGCCCACCAAATAAAAACATCATATGTACACAGGGTGCAATATTATCCCAATGCTAAGTGATAATTCAGAGCCCAGCAAATGGAGAAGCACCAGCTACTGAACCTGAGAAAGGAGGCCAATCACCTTCTGGTTCTCCAAAAGTTGCATCTTCAGGGATATCACCAAGAAGGCTGCGTACACAATCTTTGCACTTGGAATGTTTATGTGAATTCACACAGAGAGCATAGATAGCATACTTCATGGCACAAAATGCTCGAAAGAGTGCCAGATTGCGTTGTTGACTCAGGGCGTTAGGGAGCGTTGCCACTGTGGAGGGAAATAAGGGTGATGAGAGGGTAGAAGGTAGACCAGAGAACAAGTTAATTTTCTCCTGCAGTTCCCACGCAGCAATATTTATCCAGTCTCTCTCCCCCAGTGTCACCTCCATCCCAGCTTTGCTCTATCTCACTGTTACTTCACAACATTTGGAAAAAAAAAAACCCAAAAACCACAACAGATGGACACAGAAAAGTAAGGTCTGGATCCCCTTCTGAAAAGGAAATTTTCTCTGAATTTGTGTTACAGGACCTGGCTACAGCACAGAATGATCAAAATCTGCTCATGACGAGTCTCATTAGAGGTACGTGGTTAAGCTACAGTGCTACACTTACAACACAGGGACAGACCCTGTCTGGTTCCAGCATCTTAGAATTTTTTGTTCTAATCACAGAGTAGATAAGTAGGGAGATAGTGTAGACTGGCTACGATCGTTGTGAGAATAGAGTACCAGCACCTCTACAGATTTGTACTAATAAATAATAAAAACAGTTGATTCTATCCACAATGGCTGGCCATATAGATCATACACAATCTGCAACTGATTTTAAAAAAAAAAAAAAAAAAAAAAAAAAAAGAGTCCCACAGTTTCCTTCACACATTTATGATAAAGGCAACTTAGAGAAGTATTACACCCACTCCTTCCCCCTTTTGCTTTTTTTTTTTTTTGAGGAAAGAAGGTGTCACATGCCAGAGACACGATCCCTTCTTAGTACAACAGAACATCAGAGCTGCAAATTATGTAAAAGTCGCATCATCTTCTCCTTCACCCAGGAACACAATATAGAGTCATATATTCTATTATGCTGGGTTTAGATGAATTATCCAACTACCCTACAAAGGTTAAAAAAAAACCAAAACACAAACAAAAACAAAACAACAAAAAAACAAAACCCCAGACAGTGTTAAATTAGTGCTTGAGTCCACTAGCCCCTATTCTTACACAAGGGGTAGATTGTCCCTCTGCCTATTGTCATGGAGGGGAAGCATTAGCAAAGCCTTTTTTAAAAAAAAGCACTAGTTTGATGTACTGATAATGTTCCCATGCAAACACTGGGACTGAATAGCATTACCTAGAAAGTGTTTCAGCACTGTCCTCCACAAGGCTTGAGCATGATTTCAAAGAAAAGCACCAGCCTGAACTCTTCTGAAAACTACAGAGCAGCCAAGATAAAAGCCCTGAGAGCACAAACAGTTTGAAACCAATTATTCCCTATCACTGCAATTCTAAACAGCGACAATGGTGGAAACTGAGGTAGACAGCAGACAGAACTGAGGAAACATCCAAGTATGAATCCTTTGCAGAACCCACACGGCCACAGAAACGCTATAATTCACCAGCAGCTCTACACTAATATGTAGCACCCAAAAAGCTCTCAATACCACTGTCTTAAGAGGACTTCAGGCAGGTGAAGCCAGAAATCCAATAAATACAGTCCTCTGAAAAAGAGAAATAGCTAGCTGGAGATACTACAAGATTCACACTGGTAATCAAATGCAAGTTTAATACACTTTTACCTCCCATGTGGAAAGACTTGGATGCAGTGATTCTGTGTCAGTATCCGTGTCTAAACCAACCCTTTTCCTTGTACCAATACTGAAGAACTATCCTTTAACTATAAGCGCTTGGTTCTCCTATGCCAGAAATATTCATAGAATCATAGAATCATTAAGGTTGGAAAAGACCTCTAAGATCATTGAGTCCAACAGTCAACACAACACCACCATGCCCCACTAAACCATGTCCTTAAGCGCCTCATCTACACGTCTTTTAAATACTTCCAGGGATGGTGACTCAACCACTTCCCTGGGCAGCCTGTTCCAATGCTTAACCACTCTTTCAGTAAAGAAAGTTTTCCTAATGTCCAATCTAAACCTCCCTTGGCGCAACTTGAGGCCATTTCCTCTCATCCTATCAYKAGTTGCTTGGCAGAAGAGACCGACACCCACCTCGCTGCAACCTCCTTTCAGGTAGTTGTAGAGCGTGATAAGGTCTCCCCTCAGCCTCCTCTTCTCCASACTAAACAGTCCCAGTTCCCTCAGCCGATCCTCGGAAGACTTGTTCTCCAGACCCTTCACCAGCTTCGTTGCCCTTCTCTGGACACGCTCCAGCACCTCAATGTCCTTCTTGTAGTGAGGGGCCCAAAACTGAACACAGTATTCAAGGTGGGGCCTCACCAGTGCCAAGTACAGGGGCACGATCACCTCCCTACTCCTGCTGGCCACACTGTTTCTGATACAGGCCAGGATGCCGTTGGCCTTCTTGGCCACCTGGGCACACTGCCGGCTCATATTCAGCCGGCTGTCAACCAGCACCCCCAGGTCCTTTTCCAACAGGCAGCTTTCCAGCCACTCTTCCCCAAGTCTGTAGCCTTGCATGGGGTTGTTGTGGCCCAAGTGCAGGACCTGGCACTTGGCCTTGTTGAACCTCATACAGTTGGCCTCAGCCCATCGATCCAGCCTGTCCAGGCCCCTCTGCAGAGCCTTCCTACCCTCGAGCAGATCGACACTCCCGCCCAGCCTGGTGTCGTCTGCAAACTTACTGAGGGAGCACTCAATCCTCTCATCCAGATCATTGATAAAGATATTGAACAAGACTGGCCCCAAAACAGAGCCCTGGGGGACACCGCTCGTGACCGGCCGCCA
>JAYKAV010001044.1:521583-529680 GCA_035582835.1 Phoebastria nigripes | reverse complement strand
TTCTCCTTGGCTCTCTTTTTGTCGTCAATGTATTTGTAAAAACATTTTTTGTTGTCTCTAATGACAGCAGCCAGATTGCRTTCTAGCTGGGCTTTTGCCTTTCTGATTTCCTCTCTGCATGACCTAACSAGATCCCTGTACTCTTCTTGAGTTGCCTGCCCCTTCTTCCACAAGTGGTAAACTCTCCTTTTTTTCCTGAGTCCCAGCAAGAGCTCCCCGTGCAGCCAGGCCGGTCGTCTTCCCCGCCCATTCTTCTTACGGCATATGGGGACAGACTTCCTTCTTGAAGAACGTCCAGCCTTTCTGGACCCCTTTGCCCTTCAGGACTGTCTCCCAAGAGACTCTCTCAACCAGTGTCCTGAACAGGCCAAAGTCTGCCCTCCGGAAGTCCATGGTAGCAGTTTTGCTGACTCCCCTCCTTACTTCATCAAGAATTGAGAATTCTATCATTTCATGGTCACTAAGCCCATGACAGCCTCCGATCACCATGTCTCCCACCAGTCCTTCTCTGTTTGTTAACACCTTATTCTTGAATTCTGTAACTCATGAGGAAATTTCTGCCCATCATTTCTTTTGTTAGTGTGACTGATCAAACCCAGTGTTATGCACCGATCTGAAGGGTGCCTGAACACAACTGTCAACCAGTACCACTACTCCAGTTTCACTACTACAGCCGACAGATGTGTGTCAGAAAGAAGGGGAAGAAGGGGAAGTACGTGGGGTGAGGGGAGAAAAAGGCCTGTTAACACTACCAAGTCAGACAATTCGAAACTTCATGACTCCTCTCCTCCCTTTAAGTTTCAAAATAGATTATTTTAAAGGAGATTCTATTAAACTGTGTTTATAGAATTATCTGAATTTTAAAATAATCACTGGGCTGAAAAGAGAGGGAGGGCTTGTCTTCCATTAACTAGTTCCATAAATTAAGTTGAACTGAAAAAAGAAGAGAAACCACAGCTAGAGTTCTTTTGCTACAGTCATGCAGCTCCCAGAAGATACGATGGGACTGCCTCTTCCTGTTTTTGAAAGGTTTTGACAGAATTTAAGCAGAAAAGAATTAAAATCTAAGAACTGATTAAAAAAATCTAACATCAGCAACAACAAAACAGTTAATTTCAGAAAGCAGGACACTGAAACGGGAGATCTATAGAGTCTCAATCATTACGTTTTTTAAGACTATTCAAGACAACTGTCACAATAATTTTAACAACAAAACCTGTAAAAATAGGACTGGAAACTAACATCTTAACAATATGATACTGGAAGGAGAAAAAACTGCTTCCCACTAGGCAACCTGGAAAATCTGTGCAAGATCCATCACTGAGAGCTCCCCACGCAACTCCGGTCGAAATTACACATGTAATTTGTGTAATTTCACATGTAATTACACATGTAATTTGTAAATTTCGAGGGAGGTGATTCTGCCCCTCTACTCTGCTCTGGTGAGACCCCACCTGGAGTACTGCATCCAGCTCTGGAGCCCTCAGCACAAGAAAGACACGGACCTGTTGGAGAGGGTCCAGAGGAGGGCCACGAAAATGATCAGGGGGATGGAACACCTCTCCTATGAAGAAAGGCTGAGAGAGTTGGGGTTGTTCAGCCTGGAGAAGAGAAGGCTTCGGGGAGACGTTCTTGCAGCCTTTCTGTACTTAAAGGGGGCTTATAAGAAAGATGGGGACAAACTTTTTAGCAGGGCCTGCTGCAACAGGACAAGGGGGAATGGTTTTAAACTAAAAGAGGGTAGATTTAGACTAGATGTAAGGAAGAAATTTTTTACTCTGAGGGTGGTGAAACACTGGAACAGGTTGCCCAGAGAGGTTGTAGATGCCCCATCCCTGGAAACATTCAAGGTCAGGTTGGACGAGGCTCTGAGCAAGCTGATCTAGTTGAAGATGTCCCTGCCCGTGGCAGGGGGGTTGGACTAGATGACCTTTAAAAGGTCCCTTCCAATCCGAACTATTCTATGAGTCTATGTACAAATTCCCATCCATAGAAGAAATAAGGCACAAAAAATTGCAGCTTCTTAGGTTCTAGTACACACAGGAAGACTGAGCTTCTGTATCATTACTAAGAGGCCCTACCAGAAAACAGCATTAAAATAGCAGCAGCTGAACCTGGACACAGGCCGCAATCAAAAGAGTGTACAAGGAGAGTCATTTCTAAGTGAACTAATGCGTTTAGTAATCTCAGGTATTTTAGGCACCGAATTGGAACATAGGAAGATAAGAGAAGTGAGGCAAGAGGGATGTAAACACAGCCTGTTGGTAAGCCTTACTGATTTTAATATTAAATTAGCTTTGGTAAGACTTAATATTAGAAGAAAAAAAAAAACAAAAAAAMCAAAAAAACATTTTGTATCTTTCAAAAATGAAGATGTTATAGTATGAGATACTGTCAATTTCATCTGGCTTTGCCCTTTAATTTTAAATTTAAGTGCACAGATGGCTGAAAACCAAAACATACACTTACTTTTCAAGCTAAAGGTATTATACAGTATGTAAGTTACAATGAGTAACACATATTATGACCATGTGCAAAGTCTTGTTACCATTTTGAAAAAGCTCTTTCAGAGATCTGTCCTTGTGAGATCAAAGAGATCTCACAACTCCTTCTTGGGAGACAATTTACTCCCCAAAAGGATTCTAAAATAATTTCCACATGCTCTCTAGTCTTCTTCCGCAAAACAGCTGATAAGCAGTACCTTCCTTATTTACCGAAGTAGGTCAAAAGAACAGATTCTTCCTGGCAGAAATACTGAGCAGCACATACTTGATGGACTGGGGTTTTTCTGTGTTCTCACGACCCTACACATTTACCCTGCATCTGTTGGTCTTTAGCAGGAACTTTCTGAAGAAGCTCGATAACATTGTCTTCATTCAGTGCCAGAAGATTAGTGAGATGATGAAGAGAGTACACTGCAGTGTGGCAATCTAGACTGTGCAAGTGTTGCAAAAGAACCTTCCTTGGGATAGTAATACTGCAAAAGAGAACAAAGAAAGAGGTGGCATAAACAGATCTAGGTCTCTCAGCCATGTTTAAAGACGTATCTCCCACTCTAATTCTGATTCAACCAAACTACTGCAGTTAAAAATAAAAACAAATAGCACAACTAATGCCCATGAAGCAATTTCAAGAGCTTGTGACATACAGTCACTAGGAGATGATTAGCCAAGATTTACAGAAAAGAACACCATTTCCAATTGCATACATAAATTGACTAATAGGCAGACTTGGCAAGACAGTTTGGAAAAAGTCCTTCTGATCATTTTACCTGTTTTGCTGTATGCACCATTCAAGAACTTCCACCTGAGCCCACAGTCCATCACAGAAATCTTTCAGTACTGAATCATTGCACAGATCCTAAGCGGAAAGACAAATAAAAGAATCCCTTTACAACAAATCCTCTAGTCAGACAGCAGAACCAAGCCTGTGTCACACATGGGATGTTCATAAGATTTCTTTATCCAGACGGTAACTTTGAAGTACAGAAAATTGCCAGTTTTACTACAAAGCCAGCAAGAAAGGGCTATTCTAAAGGAGCATCAAAATCAGTGAGCCTCCACTCGACACACCTACAGACCATGGAAAGGTGGCTACATCCCTTTTCAAGGTTAGCTTTCAAAATGCAAATTAATGCTTCTTAATAACAGCCTAAGACACTAACCTCTAGAACTAATCATGTGCTAGAACAGATGATATACTGGGTAGCAGATAGTTATTCTCCTTTTCCATGTGCTCTTCTACTATGGATGCCTGTCTGCTAAAATCAGATCTAAGACTTTCACTTTGCAGAGGCTACTGAATAGACCTTCAGTCTATTACCAATAGATGGTAACTCCCTTTAAGGCAATACTAGCCTAGATCTGGCCCAATGACCCAGCAGTGCAAGACTCCCTCTCTCCCCATCTCTGTCATCCAAGCCACTTGCCTGCAGGCAGACATCATCTGAACAGCAGACTTCTTCAGCAACTACACCCTCAGAGTTAGAACCCTCTCCTTCAAACATGAAGACTCTCCCAAACAAGGTGGATCTTTCAGTCACAGCTCTTGTCATTTATCATTTCATTTTGAGAATGGGTATGGGAAATTTCCAAGCTACCCTGTTGCTGAACTCAGGTTAATTGTGACCAGAATTAGTCACTATCCAGGGATGACTCACTGGACAAAATGACACTGATCAAATGTCCCCCAGCTCTTTTCAAAACTAATCAACAACCGTTGCTGTCTTTCTCTTTCTCATGTTAACAGCAAAGGCTGAAGGGCTTATGCAAGAGAAACTTTCAGAATGTCCTGGGCAATCATACTCCCTTCACAGCTGAGGAGTAAGAAAAAAGGCAAGTGTCCAATAATGTTACCTACACACAACTGTAACATCTTAGCTTTTTTAATTCCATTTTGAGAAAGATTAACATTCTCACTGGAAACTCCCTGTTTTTATTTATTTTTATTTTTGCAAACAAATTGCATTCTCTGGACTCAGACTGGGATATTGGCACTTGCTTTCTGCTGATTTACCTGAGTTTTGTGAAGAGTCCATAGCAATGCTTTTGCTGATTCCAAGCTTTGACAATGAGTCCATCCTACCAATACCAAGAGGCGGCTAAGGGGGTTGAATTCTCTCCTCAATAAGCTGTTCAGGCCCGAGTAGTCTTCCCTTTTCAGTAAAGTTAATGCAGTCACCTAGAAAACAACAGGAAGAAGTATTTATCTTTCCAAAATGCAAAGATCCATAATGCCTGGCAGGTTATGTAAGCGAGTAGCCATTTCAATATTAGCTTCACCAAAATAGTGAAGTTCTGCATCTGGAACTTCCCTAAACTTGTATTTTCCAAGCCATCAGGTTACTCTTCAGTAAAACTGTCATGAGGAAAAAACCATAATTTCAGATGCTTACTACAGAGCCAACTCACACTCCCTTACTACATTATCTTTACGTTCTTTCTATTGATTATGTCTCTGTCAAGGGCATTATGTAAGAAACTTGAATGAGCACATTATTTAGAAGTGGAAATATGTTCAACCTTAAAAACTTGCACTTTAACAGTGACCACCTACCTGTATTCTATTTCTTCTACCTATGTAAACACATTCAGATCACTTAATTCATACCAGAGTATTTTTCACCAGGTCTTCAAGCTCTTTAAAACATAGATTTTATCATGCAAACTAGTCTCATTGCCCCAAGTCTACCAGCATCACAAAAGCAAAGCAATGAGTTCAAGGTCATGGGGTAAATCAAGTGGCATATCCGACAAAATTACAAGCAGAACACAGGACTTCTTAAATCCTGAAGATCTAATCTTCAGTCTGCATGCAGATAAGCTTTTCCAAAAATCTCACTGAATGTTTTGAGTTCATCACACAGCTGAAAGTACGGGAGTTATCACCAGTTGCCTCCTTGTTCCTGTAAGTCATGACCCCTAGTAAACACTATTTGAATACAAAATGCTTCTGTGCACCACCAAGATATGTTCAATACAGGGACTGACTTTAGCCACCACTGGGTTTCCCTCTTAATGATTTTATGGCCATACCAGAATCTGTTCCAGAAAGTGCTTGCTGCTGCTCAAGCAGTAGAAATAGGCTGTCTTCCAAGAAGGAGCCTCTTTGGGATCTGAGAACAAACTCATCACCGTTTGCTCTGTATCCAGCTGCTCAGATGAACCTAAAAAACATCACAACAAGATTACTTTCCAGTACAGAGGGGTACCTTTGAAAGAAGCATAATTGCTCTTAATTTAAACAGAGAAACACTCAACATCTCCTCAAATACTAACCAGCTGTTACATGTTATCCAGTAACAAAATCTGAGTCTTAACTGTTAACAAGAAAGCCAAGCAGAGAAATTTGATAGAAAATAAACAGGTCAGACAGGAAACCAGGAAACTGTCTGGACAGTTGTTAACATAGCAAGAGCATGTTCAGCACACGGGTTGTTAGCATTAGCTCAGGTCACACTGCCCTTCTTTCTCTAGTCATACGCATGTTATCGGTATGTTGCATGAATTCTCACTTGTGCTCTGAGACACTATGCTGCTTTGCAGGGCCTTAGCAAAGACTTGTCCAGCACAGGAACTTCTCAGATCTGTGCAAATCAAGAACTGAACTACTCCCAGTGAGAGTGAAGGTATCCATATCTCCATTTCTCTTCCCCCACGAGGAAGCACTAACTGTAGTTATTATCAGAAATGCCAGAGTCTGCCACACCCCACCAGCCTGAACTTCCCTTCAGCAATCCCTATGAGTGAAGGGAGGAGAGAGGATACAAACCCAACTGACTTACACCTCAGTGTACAGAGGCGAGCAAAAGAGGGTAAGCATTCTAGCTTTTCCCTCTTTGCACGCTCACCCGCCACTTTCCTGACAAGGGCATGGGCACCGCTTGCCATTCAGCTTCAACTGAGATCCTCAACTAAATGTACCAGTCATAGGGAGCTAGGCAGAAGCTGTGAAGTAACAGCCGGTAMAAAAACAACAGTTGGGCTCTGGCGAGCAAAGAGGTAATCAAACTGCATCTTCCTTCCAACTGGGATATCAGCCCACTCCACAACTCCTTCCACTTCTAGAAGTTTTCTTTTCCAATATTAAGAGGTTTGAACGTTTTGGGATTACTGAGGTAGTTGAACTGTTATTGGCTTGAAATGGAACTCTCTCCAACACAGATGACCCCGAGCTGGAGCTGAACCAATAAAAACTTTATATACATACGGAGAGTCACTTTTCTAGTTACAAGCAAGATCTTCAGCAGGAGAAATGCTGAGCAGATTAAAATAGAGCACAACAAGGCGTGGTAAAGGAAGTGCTCACAAAAGAAGGCAGCGTAGACTGCAGAAATGTAGGGAGAGCCCTGGGGTTCCTTGCTTTAAGTCATTTTAGCATCATCTTTTACAAGACTCCATGGCTTGTTAAGGTACCTTAGCAAGAACACTGCCCGACTTCTTGATGACTTGCCTGTTTAATGCCTCAATGGCTTTGTTAAACAAGAAATTTAAACAAAGCAAAAAGTGAAACAAACCTTTTCGTATTGATTTTGACAGCAGAGATTTTTCTCTTGTTCTTTCCATAAGAACACTGCTATACAGGCTTAACAGGCCATGGCTCTGTTTCCTCAGCATACAGCTTAGTAGCTTCTCCTCCCTCAGTGGGCTTCCCTCAGCCCAGCATACATCCAAGAGCTCCCTGAATAGGTGCCGTACTTCATCCGCCTGATGCTCCACCTCAAAAGTCACTATACTAAGAGCAGCATAAATTGTATCCACTAGTTCCCTTTGATCTAGTTCTGCTGAAATCTCAGAACTGCACTGAAGCCTCTGCAGAGATTTCAAGGAGTCACGAAGAAATTCAACAAAGATGTTTTGCAGAGAGCAATATTGCTGGAGTGAGGAGCTGTGTGTGCCTTGTTCCTCCTGGAAGAACTCCAGCAGGGTTTTTGCCCTCTGGGGAGCCCGCAGCAAAAGCTTCCGGAGAGCTGAAACAACATCCAAACTGAATCTGTGACAGCAGCCATCTCTTCTTTTCCTGTCTGTGATGTGCTTGTTCTGGGTGCACTCAAATGCTTCAAACAGTTCCTAGTAGGGAAATAATAAGAGAGTAAGCCTTTCAGACTCCATTAAAAATATTAAATAAATTATTTAAAAAATAGGAGAAACTTGAAAGCAAGAAGATAAATCAATTTGGAAACATTATATTACCTAGGAAATCTATTAATAATGGTCCACCTTGTCCAATATCCTTCCTAGAAAAGTGGATATGCCTGAATATGTAACAAAATATAAAGAATCCTATAATACATAACTACACTATATGGGCCATGTGCTCATAAGCAAGTTACCTCAGTTCACAGGCAGCTCCTATGGGATGGCTGAAGCACTACTGTATTCTGCCTCTTAGCAATATATTGATGTGACTGTATCTTCATAAGTCAGTAAGAGCATGATGATTAGCGTTCAGTCTTTTTTTTTTGTAATCCTACTTTCCAGATTCATACCATCTATCTACCAACTGCATCATCCTCGTCAACACTTGATTTTTCAAACTTGGTTAAAACTGGCCAACAGAATCAGAAGCCATCTCACAGACTTCTTTCTTAAGCAATAA
>JAYKAV010001044.1:456583-516583 GCA_035582835.1 Phoebastria nigripes | reverse complement strand
ATACATGTGTGTGTGTGTATTCACCCCTTATATATGTGTATAGCCCTATATGTATACCTCACTCTATATAAATAGGTCTATATAGGGATATAAGTTACACATATATTTACCTCTTTGAGAGAGGACAGAAATGGTATCAAAATAAATAAATGATATGTTATTTGTATGTATTACGTATACAAATATAAAATGCTATGCACACAGACACGCATAATTTTAAATACTTTTATAAAAATGTGTAGGTATAGATACAGATATAGCTACAGACATAGGCTTGCCAGGCGCTTCTCTGCGGGGCGGCGAGGGCCTGCCCACCCTTGCAGTCCCCCTGCCCTCTCCCCCGCACCGGCCGTGTTACTTGGGAGCTTCCCCCGGTGGGACGAGGCACAGAGGGCCATGACTCAGCTGCGCGGCTGGGTGGTGTCCAGCCGGTGTTCGGCAGAGATAAGCCCCCCCCCCGCAACATCCTGCCTTTATTCCGGACTTTTTGTTTGTTTTTGTCCTGGCACACAAAAAAAACTCCTTCAGGGACTGCTGCGGCAGAGGCAAGTGTAAGAGGCAGAGCGGTGATGACAGAGGAGAGCTGTCCTAAAGTAAGTGACTGAGTGAGTCCCCASGGCTCCTGAACGGAAAATATGGGAAAGGGGCTATGTCTGTGTGCACGTGCTGGGACCCACCAATAAACCATGTAAGATGCCACAGGAGCTTGTACCATTACCTCCTACGGCACCCTGAGTACTTTTCACCTGTACTGTCAACTCAACGTTGGCAGAGAAATGGCGCGTGGGTAGTCATGCCTCTGAACTCATTTCAGCCATGCTGGACAAGCTGTAAGTGTTGAAACCATGTGGTTGTCGTTCGATCTATTCAGTTCTCATTCCCTGTGCCTTTAATGATGGTGCTTACTATGGTGCAGCTCTGCGCAAACAATTTCGCAACGAGCACTTTCAATTTGGGGTATTATTTTGTATCTTGTCTCTTGCGTAGGCAAGATAGGAGCTTTAGTGGGACACAGGACCTGTATAAGGATGAAGTTCGTTTAGCCTGGGATCTTTTATGCTTATTACCCACTCTCTAATTGCTTTATCCAGTTTAAAGGATCTCCTTACAGTCAGACTCCTTACTTGAGGAGCTGCTCCTTCACGTAAGACATCTCGGGTGGTTGACGCTTTTCTTTTGTTACAAAGTTCAAAACATACCTGCTGGAGTCACCTGCCCACTTCCGCAAGGGTAAATATACGTTACTAACAATCAGCAGCAGTGCTGTCATTTTTGAAGGTATTTTTTAATTAATTTCTTCCAATATTGGCCTTGTTAGGAACTAGAGGTTTATTAATGTATCTATGAAGCTGTAAAGGTGGCTGGATGTAAATATCAGGGTGGGAAAATAAATTGTTTAAGGTCATCTTAGCAGAAGATATAACTAGTATATTGAAATTAGGAAATGGAGTATAGGCAAAACATTTTTCATCTTGAATTTGTGTTTCTGTTAAGCAAGCTGGCATTCAATAATTTAAAAATCTAACATTGGTTATGTTTTCCAAAATTTAAAAATACATATGAAATACCCGGCAACTACAGCAACTGACACTTGAATGGAAACCCGTTTGCTGTGAACTGAAGTCTGTAGGTTTCCCTGCTGATGTAGTGCTTCTCATAGTCAAAATACTAAACCATGCATATATTGTGCAGGTCTTCTAGCAAAAAATGTCTGAATTTTTACCTTGGAACACTGGAACGATAAAGCGCTTTTTATCTAAAATAGGGTCTGCTGTGCATTGCCTTGGAATATTATCAGTGTTACGCAAACTGCTAATAACGCTTAGTGTTTTATAGCACCTTCTTTCTAAGGGACTCTGCATAGGGAGTGATTACATGCTACAGTGTAGTACTCTAGCATTTACATTTTAAAGCCATTTCTGAAACTGAATTCTCAAAACGTCCCTATCACTTGTTTCCAAGCTCTCTCTTTTATTGCTCCATGTCAACCATCGCCTGTATTAGTTTCTCCACTGACCGTTGAAGCTGTTAGAGAATTACTTGGAGCAAGTAAATGTAGCTCTGATCTTTGGGTGGAGTTTGCAACTACAGGTCTCTCTGAACGGGACAAAAGTAGATCCACCGAGAAGCCATTTTCTGGCTCTGAAAAAGTGATGGGGACAGGTGTGACTGGGATCAGCTGTGAGGACACAGTTGCGTTTCCGTCAACATGTGGCGGTGGGGCAGCACCATTGCTGGCTTTGTGCTCTTATGATGGAGGGCAGAGGCTACCTGGCTCAGCGTAAAGTCTGCTGGTGTCAAGTTAGCCTACCGAAATCTGTTAACAAATTTAAGCTGGCAGAGTAAGTTCACACAGAGTCTGCGCTCTGCGTCATGCTGCCACAAAGCCTTTGATCTGCTGCATGGAGCGCTGCAACCAGATTTATTGTGTCGTTAGACCATAGCAGCCATCACCAGCTCGTCCCAGGTGTGTCAGCTGTCTGGGTCCTGTCACTTGTGAGACGTGTGGGTCACCGCAGCCTCAGCACTTGCAGTACCTGCTCTGGTCTTGGGGAGCAGCGTCAGTCACCTGAAGTCAGTGGTGGCTGTTCCCAGAGCCACCTGAGGCATGCCGTCAGGGTCGTCAGTCACGCATATCGGCCAGGTGGAGCACCGACAGTGGCCACTCATCTTCCTGACAGCACTGTTGGTCGGAAACTGCCCGCCGGAGCTGGCAGTCCTGTCAGGCAGCCCACGCCTGGTTACCAGCCGTTTGGCTATGGCGGCCCTCTCGCTCACCTCAGATACCAGAACTGACAGAATTTATACCAAAAGCGCAAGAAGTATTTTAGGCCAGAAATATTTATAAGTTCTTTTGTACATGTAAAAATAAAATCAAGCTATATGAGGTGACCAAAGCAGCTGTTAAAGCCGGTTTACCCACGGTGTGACCTACCGCAGCACGTTTTTACTGTTCCCTGCAGGTGGAGCAGTATGTTGGTGAAATTAAAGGTGGCCTGAGACCAGCCATGAAACTCACGGTCATAGGGGTGGTACACTCCAACCCCAAGAGGTAGGTGAAGGGGCTGGTGGGGGCTTCACCCCTGCCATACGTGTCTTCTAAATTCATATGATTTCTTGAGGGTCTGTGCTCTTCAGGAGGAAGAAAGATTAATAATTTATAGCTCTATTTAATTTTCCTGCTCTTAGATTGAGATTAAAAGGGTGAGAAAGAATTCACTGTTTGGACCTTCTGACTGCCCTGCCAGCATTTTCTACTCCTTGCCCTTATCTAATGCAAACCGGAGGGGGCACACAAGGGGCATTTCTCCTCCAGGAAGAGGTGCAAATTTGAACCTGCATCTCAGTTGTCTGCTGGGGGCTGGAACCAACACCATTTGAAAACCAGTGGTTTTGCCATAGGAGGTGCAGGTTTGTTGCTGTGTTTAGTCTGGTTAACAGCTGTCATGTGCTGTCATTACACTTTTTTGCATCTACAGTGATCAACTCCAGTGCAATCTACACTGGTGAAGAGTTTTCCATAACCTCTTTTAGGATACAAATTGGAATTGGCTCACCCACTAATGTGTTTGATTCCACTCACAAGAGAGGGAAGGCAACATCAGAAGTCACTAGCATCTTACTGGAAACCAGAGGAGAAACAAAGACTGGCCTGTTCTTATCCCTTTCTGCAGCTTTTAAGCCTGTGCACAGTCCCTGTAGGAGTCCCGTGTTTCAGTCTGACAAGAAATCAATAGCTGTCTCTCGTCTTTATAAGGCTTCTGATGTGCTCACCGTGTCCTTTCACATTTCTGAAAGTCCCAGTCATTTAATTGTTTTTTCAGCTTTTCAGTGACTCTGCTCTGTGATCCAGTGGATGCAAACAAAGATGTTGGGCTGTTATTTACAGTTAACTTTAGTGACAAATCTATCGTCCGAAATGCACGAATTGCTGGGAAATGGGGAAGAGAAGAGAAGACTATTCCCTACTTCCCATTTACGGCAGGCGACACATTTAAGGTAATTTTTGGGGTACTATGATTAGGGTGGAGAAAAGGGGAGAGAAAGGCTGAAAGCTACTTACACAAATAGCTAACTATTGAAATTGACAGGTTAACTAGTCTAGTATGGCACAGAGAGCAACAGTTCAAGCCCTGATAGGAGAGATCCATTGCTTTCTCTAGTCTTAGTGAGAGAACTCACTATAAGTAAGCTTTACAGTAACATCTCAGCAGAGAGTAGGTTATTTATCAGGGGCATTTCAGAAGAACCGGTAGACTTTGTGCTTCACTATCCCCATCACATGGGGTTCTAAGTCTGTGCTGGTGAAATCAGCTCTGCCACTTGTCTCTAACACCATCCCCTGTCCTTTTCCATTGCAGATGGAGCTCTTTTGTGAACACCAGCAAATACGAGTCTTGCTTGATGGACGGCAGCTCTGTGATTTCACTCACCGCATTCAGCCCCTGAACTTGGTGAAAGCTTTGCAGATCACAGGGGACATCAAGCTTACCAAAGTGGCTTGAAAAAAAGGAGACCACAATATCACCAGAGGACAGAGGCAAATGTACTTTCTCCTGTCTGAGAAATGTTTTATCTTTTTCCCCTGGCTGATTCTGGGGAGTGGGAACTGTCTCTTTGTCATTTGCTGATGTGTTTGAAACATACACGTTTTTTCTCGTACACACTCAGCAATTGCAGAGTTGTGGCTGGTCCAGGTAAATCAGAGGGCCTTTGCTGAGATACTCTCTTGGCCTCCCAAACTGCAAGATTTATGATGCTATGCAGTATCTCACATCCTCATGGTCCCCTAACCCCCCAGGCATGCCAGCTGGTGGAGGTCAGTCCTCTGCGGTGGGGTGGCTGTTACCCTTGTGACAAGAACTGGGCAGTATGCAGGTGGTGGGATTGAGAAAAGAGAAGCCGAAGATTTCCTTATAAGTGAATAAGGGAGTCTGGTGGGCCCCAGCAAGGCTCACATCAGGAGGGAATTGCTTTTCCTGGAAGCTCTGCTCAGTCAGCACAAAGCCATTTGTGCTTCCCAGTACAGAGTAATAAATGCCTTACCACCATCCCTGTCTCTTGCAGGTAGCGTTCTCGTGAATTGAAAGGTTTCAACAGCTGTGGATTTCACAGTCTTCTCTGGACCAGCCCTAGGAAATGGTATCTGTAGCTGAAACTGCATTGCCCATTCTTGTATCTAATTAAAACTGCATTTTTGCTGGCAAACTTCTTTACCAGCTCTGTTAAATATTTGAATGCACGTGAGTGTTGTGCTGTTATTTCATTGCTGTAGATTTAGAAAAAAGTCCTAAATACATGGCTATTCTAATACATATATCAGCATATATTATAGCTGCTGGCTTTGGCTCTGTTATGATTGGTTGGTTATAACACAGGATGAAGGGGAAAGTCTCTAGATGAAGAGAACAAAAAATCTGTAAAGAGGTGGTTCTGTGGATAGAGGGCTATCAAATTCCTCTGTGACTTCAGGGAAGATATATAGCATGCTGTCTTCAGAGGGCTTTTGGAGGCTCTGCAGAGTCTGGCTGTCAGATACAGGTACTCAGATAACACGAGGAATTTTATGAAAATAGTATATCAGCAGGCTGGTCGGGTGTTCTAATCATCTCATACATTCCATTCTACCCTCTGGTGTTGTGGAGAATGTCTCAGTTTCTATATAAATCTAAATTTACAGTGTATGAAACCATTATTTTCATATACTCAGACTGCCCTCTGAGAAAAATCATGTCTAAAAAGCACAGGAGATTCAAATGCACTGAACTTTTTTTTATATTTAATGACATCAAAGTCAAGTTTACTAGACAAATAATGGAAAATTTAATGGCTTAAAATATAAAAAGCAATAGTCAGAACTGCTATTAGAGTTGTCAGTCCCAATGGTGCTCCACATAAATGGACTTATGGTGATAATCAGGAGGAAAAGTCTTGCTTTTATGGCTGGGTGATTTCTTCCAATATATTCAGCACCAGCAATTATCTGGAATAACTGCCACTGGTCTGATTTGATACTCAGGATCCCGTACTGCTACAGGCCATTACCAGCACAAGAATAATTTAAATGCTGGAGAGGAGGATCCTTTGGTCTTTTCCAGCCTAACAGAGAACCAAATGGTAGAGGAGACGGATGGACAGACAGACCCCTGGTTTGTTTCACAATAGTGATTATCCTGGCAGCTGGATTGTGGCTTAGCACAAGACTCTTGCGGTATACCAAGAAAGGCAGCCTCAGACAGCAGGACCTTTCATGACTTTGATTCAGTGAGTCTTAGCTAATTCAGTTTATGAGCCCCTTTGTAAAGGGGAGAGGAGCAAGACATTTCTGCTTTAGGATAAAGCACAACCTGGATCTGTAAGATACAGACTGAATACTTGTACAAAAGAATTCTTTTCTTCCATCTTGGAATATTATATCTCATTGTTTCCTTGTGAAGCCCTGTTTGTCTGTATCCACCTGTTGTCTTTTGTCTCTTGGTTAGACGGTAAGTTCCTGGTGGGGAATTATTCTGGATCTACATGACTCCTAGGCACCTAGGATGCTTGTCTGCCAGGAATTGCTAGGTGCTATGGCGATACAAATATCAAAAATAGACTATCTAAGGGAAAAACAACACTCCCAGACAATGAGAGCAGGAAACTTGGTCACAAATGTGACTTGTCATTTGGCATGGAGTCCACCTTACTCATGTCAGTGGTTTGATTGCCTCAATCCACTGTGCTCGCTCTGCCTTGGAGCTGGCCTGGATATAATAATGAATGTCGCTTTTGGTGATGATTTTGAAGAGGTTGCCTTGCACATTGCCCTTCACTCCTGCAGAGAAAAAAAATATGACAGATCAGGAAGGTGCACAGAGAAATGCTTTGTGGCAGATATGAAATTTCATAGGGAAGAATTTTAATTTAGTGAATTAGGGTATCAGACCTTTCCATTTCATTACGGATAAGACATATAAAGCTCTTGTGTCTTTGATTTCCCTTCTGCAAAATAAAGATATACTACAAAAACCCCTCACATAGACTGTATGAACTACTGTGTACTATGCTTCATATATAAAATAGCTGCTGTTTAGATGGAGAATCTTACTTGAGTTATACAATGGAGGGATGAACTCCCTACCAGTTGGTGCAGTAGATTAGATTTGCTCCTGCCCATCTTCAGATTCCTCTTAGAAAGGAGCTCTGTTGTTCATCATGGCCCGCCACCCTGGACTGTATCTTTTTCAGACCCTGTCTTTTGTCTTTAGAAAGATGCTCCCTATTTCAGATCCACACATTCTGCTTACTGTCATAAAATAAATTGCTTTAACAGCAGAAACACTTATCCATGAGGCTGAGGTTCTAGACAAATGCCTAAGCTAAGCATATTCACTAGCAGAACTGATTTTTGTATTGCTGTCCTAATGTCTCCCCCACATTTGGGTTCTAGCAGATGAAAAAGGAAAAGGTAATAGCATAAGTAGAGAGGACACACAGAAAAGGAACGGCATCAGGGGATGCCTCAAGACTTTGAGTTAAACATCATCCAAAAAGAAGGCGTTTCCTCTTTGTTAACTCTGGAATATTAATCAGTGTCTTAGGACTGTCTCAGAAGTCATCTGACTGAGAAAAGCCCATAAAAAGGGGAACATCCAAGATACGTGGAAATAACGCTAAAAAAAATCCCCTCTGGTACGGACAACCCAGCATTTACAGGGATTTTTTTATGGTATGCCTCTTCCCTTGCTTGCAAGGGGAGAGGAAAGGCCAGCACTTGTGCATACAGCCAGCCATACACACAAACCCGCACCCAAAGACTGCATTGCTATGGCATAAATATGTACGTATGAAAGTTTAGAGGCTYGTGCTTACCTGCTGGGACTCCGTTGTCCTCCAGAGCTGAGACAAGACAGCCACGAAGAGAAAATCCACCTACTGGCCTGTTTTCTTCCTGCAAAGAAAAAGGAAATGAGGCTTATCTGGAAAATACCATCATTAGAATAATTTCCCAGAGCACATCAATTATTTTTATGAAGGTGGAGATGTAATGCCAGTCCTTCCAGATATAAAACATCCATGTCACAAGAAAAGTCAATTAGGACATGTAATTAAATGCATTACTATGTTGTTTCAGTCTCAGATGTTTCTCTGATGTAGCTGGGAATGGTGGAGATCAATTAAAAGCACAAGGGTAGGCTAACAATCACATTTCAAACTTATGTATACTCTTATCAATAATAACCCATATTAAAAAAAAAATATGTATTTCTGCAAGTTTTTAGCTTGCTGCTTTTCACTGAGACTATGGGAAAAATTTGACCATGTTTACTAGTAGGCTGGCTCTCTTGTCTGATCTTCAGGTTCTGCAGTTTGAGTTTATAGCATTACAAGGGCGAGTTGCAGTGCAAAAAAAACCCACAAAGAAAGAGGCAACAAAAAATGAACCAGCTCCATAAGCTCTTTTCACTCTTATGTTGTTTGTGTTTTCTTTAAAAGTCACATAAAGCATTTCTATACATGTTCTTTTAGCAACCTGTTGGGCTTTGCGGTACTCTATGCATCTGGGGCTGATGGATCCACATGCCCTTCTGGGTTGCTCACATTAATTATTATATCCATGGAGATAAATTCTACTATTCCCTGAGAACTGAGTAGCAGAAATTCCTAGAAATACTTTGGCATCAAGGGGACCCTATTCAATGTTGGAATAAGAATGTAAAAAATCCCAGTAGCAGTATGACCCTCAAGTGTTGGGATGTCAGCCCAGAAAGATCACAACCCAGGAAGAATCCCTGCAGGAACATGGTCCCAAACTGTGTGGGTACAGCAAAAGACCAGTCCCAAGAAAACTACTGCCCCTCAGCTAAGAAAAAGGAATCTCACTGGGGAAAAGACATGAGGGAAGATGCAGGGATAGAAAATCCTACAAGGACAACCTCCCAGGGTAAGGCCAGAGAGATCTTATTCCCCAGGAAACGGATAGAGGAACCCAGAAGGAGATTTGGGTGAAAGAAACATTTACAGCATAATTGTATTTTCATTATAATGTTTAGGCCTGTAAGAGGATTTCTGGGGGTAGTAACTCCCCACTCGCATACCTTAGTGGGGTCATAGTAGTGCAAAAATGCAGGATCAGCCCTCAAAACAAATCTCCTCACCTTCCAGTTCTTCCTCTTGTGCCCCTGCAAAACAGAAGAATTAAAGTTACCACCTGTAAAAACCTCCTGCAATGGCCATTTTCCTGCAGGCTGTAGGAGAGACCTAAGTAGGTGCTGAAATAGAGGTTTTGGAGCCAACAGAGAAAAATCTTTTCTGACATCTTAGTAACTCCCAGGATTTTCTGCTTAACATCCTTCTTCATGCATTGATAATTCCTTCCTCTCTCCCTTCCTTTTGCTGAGAACCAAGAAAGCAGAGTGACAGGACCAAGTGATTATATACCTGAATCCTGCTCTTAATTTCAGATTAAATACAGGTCTTGGATTAAAAACCCATGCTGTGCATGCTCTGAGGGGATTACGTCAGGTCCTTTTGCAGCTCTTCACTCTTTCCCCTCCAGCCCCCTCAGCTGCTTGCAGTGCAGGACAGCACTGCAAGCCTGCGCCAGGCCCCGAGAGCATCCCCTGGCTCCTGGAGGTTTGGTGCTGGGGCTCAGGGCCAGCCTAGGGCTGGGGCCGCTGAGGGCTGCCCCTTACTGCTGCTGACTATGGGGAGAGGCTCCTGGGCAGCTCTCATGTCCTGTGGTGACGGGGGACTGCCCTGCCGGCCCCGTGGGGATCCCCCAGCAACTCCTGGCACCCAGCCCCCCGCCAGCCCTCGCTGCACCCTGGCAGCTGGAGGAGGGAGGGTTGGGGAGCTTCTGATGATCCAGTTTGCACAACACAAACATCGGAGCTCAGGGTACAAAGCTCCAGAGTAGAAATGTGGCCATGCAGTGCAGGTAGGGTTCCCTCTGCAGGTTATACTTTGAAAACAGCGTGATTGATCCTAGTCTTGTTCGTAGCAAGGGTCGGAAACTAAATCTTGCAGACTAAGGGTGGGATCCTATAAACAATTACTGCTAACAGGTAATTATGCCCAAAGAAAACAGGTCTTACCACCACTAGAGCATCCATGTGTACATGAGTGACTGTCCACAGGTTAATGTCCACTTCATGCAAATGTCAATCTACTCAGTTTTGAAATTTGTCTGTGGCCAGCAGAACATCATAGGTGCTCATACAACCCGGATGGGACAGGTTAGACCAGAGGAACAGTGGATCTGCTTGGAAGTGAATGTAACACCTCTGGTGGGATTTGGAGTTTGTGTGGGACTTTTGCTTTGATACTATTTTATACCTTTCTGTATACACTCAATATATACAGAATATCCAATTAATCCTGCCTGAGCAGTGAGTTCCACAGCTCACTTCTTCATAACCAGATACTCTTCACCACATGATCTCTGATAGTAGTACTGACAGGCAAGTTAGCTCTGCTGGCCACAACTGTCCAGCCATGCTCGTATAGATCACATTTATTCTCTAGGAAGCCCTAAAAGCTGTCATTTTTCTTGTTTCCCAGTGAAGGTTCAGAGACTTCATTTACCTGTTTCACTAAGAATCCTTGCTTCACAATTGTGCCGCTTAATTCAGAGATGTTAAATTGTAGCTCTTCCTTGGAACTGATATTTTTCTTACTGCTCTCAGCCTGCAAATAGGGAAAAGAGGGTTCCACTTTTTAATTTAAACACACTCTTAAGTACAGAGTTCTACATTTTATTTTCCTTGAGCTGTTTTTAGCTCATTTTTCCCAAGTAAATTCTACTCCGTACCCCTGCTGCTCAGCTCAGCAAGTCTGAGATTTACAAGCAACAAATTACAGCTGTAAAGCCTACATACGCACTGTGGCCTTGAGTTTTAGCAGAACTATAGCACGGCCTCCGTTAAATGCAGACACAGCACTGCACCTGAGGGGCACACCCCTTTTAATGCCTAATTATGTAATTTGTAGATCCTTCCATATCCATATAGCTATTAGTCTCCATCAAAAGCACAAGTGTTAGCATTACTAAAAACCTTCAGCTGCTCCTTCTGTGTTTGCTTTCGTAGCCTGCATATTTTGCCTTTGGTTGCATGCTGTGCATGTCCTCTTTACCACTGCCCCAAATCAAGTGAGGGGCAGAGGAGGTGCCTCTGTTGGCAGTCACATCACTTACAAACATGTACAGTGCAGTGGAGTCATCAAGGAACTGCTCAGAGAGGTCGCTGTAGCGTGTGGCCTCAGTGCTGCGAGCTCCCACGGGCTTGATGAAGTTCTCCTCCATCAGCATGGATGCCAAGGTGACGGCCTCAAACCGTGACACAGCAAAGCTATTGGAGATGAGCCAGTCCACCAGGGCAGAACCTGCAGGGAGAAAGGCAGCTCTCATACCAAGGCAATGTGGTCTTCCGAGGCGAGACAGATGGTCTCCTGCCACACAGGCCTTCATTTGCTGAAACATTTTGGCACCATCACAAAGACTGTCAATGAAGTGCAAGGTTGACCAAAAGCGTGGGGTCCTACGTGTGCTTCCATATATCCAAAGAGCAAAAGAGAAAGCTGTCGGAGAACTTGGCTGCACCAGTACTTTCCACTGAGCCACAACTGATGCCACCAGGAAGGCAGTACAGTAGCTCCCTTGTCACTGCAATGTGGCATGTCAGATGTGAGGAAGCTCTTTGCCTGCACCAGGTGTACCTGTGAAAGTCTCTTTGTATCTGTTGCCTTGCTCCAAGTTGCGGGTCAGCTTAATTCCAGTACTGCTGTCACACATTCTCTCCACTATGTGGCTGTAAAAGAGAACRCAGGACAACGTTACTAGAATAGAAAGACAGGCAGAAACTGTCACATACTTCTGTCAGTGCTTGGGATGCCCTAATGATTACCAACTTAAAGATGGGAAACAGTCTAGATACTCCCCCGTAAGTTTTATCCTAAGTACGGTGTAGGAAAACTTTGTTGTCCCAATAGCAGCACTAAACAAGATGCCTCACAAGGCATCTTTCAGTTTAAAGCACTTCAAACTGAGCTATAGTCAGCCTCCATTTACGTTCTCAATACAAATCAAATTAATGTAATTTTTCTATTTCTTAATCAGTTCTCTGTTTCTTCTCATTTAACATGATGCACCCTAAAAATCCTAGTCTGGATTCCAGCTCTCAGCTTTGAAAGCTCATCAACATAGCATGAACAATGTCATCGCTCAGTCTTTCCCTGCCATTACATCTTCCAAGGTAATATAACTCCCCAATAAGAACTTCTGCAGCTGACCAGGAAGGTCTTCAAGCCAGCAGTGAGATGCCTGTGCAGAATCCACATACCCCCCCCCAAAATGATGGTCAGGAAAAAGTGCATTCCTGTGCCCTGGCAAAAGTGTGTGCAAACCTAGGGCAGAGCAGCCAGTTTAGAGGTTCCTGGCCACACGGGAGCGGATCTGTGCAGAGACAAGCTTCCCCATCCATCAGCTCAGGCAATTTGCAGACTACAGCAATAGCAGAAGGAGAAACATACACACTTACTGGAGGCTGATATTCTCTAGTAGTTTGAAAGAGTTCTTCATTCTGTGAAGCTCTTGTACCTGTACTGGGTGACCAGCATGAATAGCTCCAGTGATGTCCAAAGCCCAAGAGTCTCGCTCCTCCCTGGAGCAACATTCAAGGAAATAGTCTGTGTTGGTTTTTGTCTTTAGTTTGATGAGTAGCTGTGGAGAAAGAAGTGCAAAGCAGTAACATCATTTAGCTATTGTCCTCCACTAGCATTTTGCTTCTTTTAGCACTGGCCCAAGTGACACAAATAAGTCTGATACAGCCTCCCACCTGAGCAGTACAGAGCAATTCTTGGCCAGAAGGATGGTGGGCGCAACTCTGGGTTTTTTTGCTTTCCCCCTATCCCAAAGCTCTGGGTTTTCAGTTCCAAGCATGGTTTGCATGCATGGAGCTTGTGGTACTTAAAAGAGAGCAGACCACCCAGATACTGGATTACATAGGAATGTGCTGCTGACWATGGAGCTTTTCACATCCCGATCTCTAGTTTCTCAACAACTACAAACTCTCACTAGGCTCTTTCTGCCATGAGAAGTACTGAAATAGTCAGCAACTTCCAGAGTCATTTCCCTTCTGGCCCCATTCAGAGGAAGTCTGCGTTGCCACTACCCGTGGGTGAGCGGAGAAGTGCAGGAGGCACTTTCCCTTCCAGAGCCCTCTTGCTGGAAGCTTTCCACAGCAGTGAAGTCCCATTGATGAAGGAAAAGGGTGTTTGACCTGGCTGCCCAGGAGCGCCCCATGGACACAGCCAGGGTTTAAGGCAACTACCAGAGATGATAAGTTTCCTTTTTTCCCATCCTCCTCAGATTTTATTGAGCTGTTCGTGTCCTCCCTCCACATGCTGTTGGGCTGATGCATTTGCATTTATTCTTCCCACTGAGTGTGTGGGGATAGTTTTTTTTTTTGTTAATGGCTGTCACTCAGATTTGAGCAAAGGGAACAGCAAAGACACAATGAGGGAGTTCATTGCTTGTCCTGGTTACGCTGCTAACAGCAGCTTGCTTTTGGCTGGGCCTAATTCTGGAAACACATACCCCAGTGACATGGTTGCAGTAATCAAAGAAGTCAGGAGGAGAGGAAGAGACTAGGGAGAAGTAAGAAAGTAAACATCATTGAGAAGGGATAAATTTTTCCAGTCATACCGGTCTGTTCTCATATTCCAGGCATGGACAAGTAATAGTGCAGCCATCCAAAAGGATCCTGCCCTTTGGAGAAGGCTCCTTCTTGCCTCCTTCAATTTTGTAATACAGCAGCTTATCCTGAAGCAGAACGAACCATCTCACTTTCCAGTTACGAACAATATGTCCCTAGAGGGGAAGAAATCCACATAGCTAACTTTAGCACAAGCATTGAGAAATGACTGTATTTTCTTTTTTTTTTTCTTTTTTTGGGGGGGTGAAAATACCATAAACTAATAGGAAACTGTATGAAAAGAAACACAAGAAGTCATCATGAGTCCTGTTCTCCCCGAAATACACATTTTTAGTAACAAAATAGCACAGCTTCATCACTATAAAATCACGGAGCAATAGAAAGGTGCTTTGCTCTTTCTCCAGCAAGGATATCTTCTTTGCTGGCAAGAATTGTTTCTTGCAAAAGCTCACATGAATTATCTCAAAGAGCTGACATTTAGGTGCACACCTGCCTGCTGACAGCACCAGGCAGGAACAGGGCTGAATCTGAAATGTGTGAAGGCTCTTGGAGACAAACTCCTCCCCTCTGGTAACCCTGGGTGGCGTTTGATGTGTTTTGTTCTTTGTCATTTTGATGTGGCTGTAGGTGCCAAGTGGTTTTGAGAGCGCTTTGCTGGGTGAATTGGCTTTTCCTTACATCCCCTCTTACTGCTAACAAGTGGTTTATTTCTATCCTACCTGCCTCCAATCTCCTGGGCTAAAACATTCCCTGTGCTACTGTTTCCTGTAAAGGAAATACACTTTTTAATGGCAAAAGACCGAACGAAGGCTGCTGTCAAATGCCTCCTGGGTTATACCAGAATACAGACAAAACCTCTTCTTTCCTCTCTGTAAACAGCCCCCGGCTCTCTGTAGTCTGGCTGTACAGAAAAGCAAACCCAGCAAGGGCTGGCACTGGCAGGCTCGGTCCTGTCTGACAGTGTCAGGTCCAGCTTTGCAGTGCGAGGAGCAGACTTGCGTTTCTACAGGCGACGGAGCATTACAGCCAGCAGGCGAAGCACTGGTAGAGGAAGCTCTGACACCTGGGAGAGGGTGGGCATAGCTAGAAAAAAGGAACATGCAAGGTCCAGTTGTGGCAGGAATCAAAGCTCATTAATTCTCTATGAGTAAAGGGGAAAAACAGCAACTTCCAAGAAAAGGTGGGGTAATGAGTCTCTCAAATCCAGGGCACTTTAGCTCTAATGTCTTCTAATCTATACTAAATACAATTTCTCTAACTTGGGTTTCTTCTGTCCTTCCCTTTGCCATCTTCAGTGTTTTTTTCACCTGTTGTAAAGTCCCTTGGCCATTTTTCCTGAGAGTATGTTCTTTGGTATGGCTCTTTTCTTTCCTTCTTGGAGATTTCCTCTTTTTCAGGAGGTTGCCTTACCTTTTTTCCTTTATCTTTACCTGATTTCCACACATTTACTTTGTATTTATAATACATTACAATACATAATTCTGTCATTCATAATGCATTTAGATMATCTCCTTGCTTCTGCTCTCTTTTTAAGAAAGCTCTGTTTTCTTTACCTGATCCCACCCCTTCCTCATTTTTTTCCCTGGATCCCTTGTTCCCTTCTCCCTCAGTTTCCTTTAGGCATCTTCTTTGTCATCTCCTTCCTATCAAACTATGTATCTCRGTGACGTTGTACAGACTGCTGGCAGTTACAGCTCAGTGTGCTGCCGATAACCTGTTCCTCTCGCACACTTGGTGCCTCAGCTTTCCATCTCGAATTCAGTAGTCACTTAAGAGCCACAAAATACAACTGTAGCCCAGAGAGGAGAGCAGGAGCTGGGACTGCTCTGCCCTGGCTGTAGAAGGGAGGATGAGGAACAGCTTGGGCCGTGCAGCCCTTCTCCGCGTAGAGCATGGCTTCATGTGGCCGGCGGCTGGCTGGGAGCCCTGCCAGGAGAGCTCCTGACCAGGATTACCTTCATGTTAGCACCAGAAGCACTGCCACGTACTGTAGAAAAGCATTTCCTAAGGCGCGGCAAAGCTTTGAACAAACCTTTGAATCACATTTTTTGTGTACAATCAAGGACCATATTAGTCATTGAGACAGGGTCTTGGTACTAAAAGCAGCTTAAGCCCCTTGCTAAGTTGCCCTCTTGTGTCCCAGCTATGACTGACTTGGTCCTATAGGGACAAGTGTTGGAAAGGCTGAAATCTGTGACACCATCTTTCAGCTCTTTTCTCCACATTTTGGCTAAAATTTTCTTAACAGTGCAGCTTGAGGGGTGTGGAAGAAAGAAGTTATTTCAAACACATTTCTATGTTTGCATTGCTCTGATCCCCTTCAAAAAGGATAGTCTGTTCTCCGTCCTCTTATATGAAATGGGAAACCCTGCTCAGCTGGGTCAGTAAAGAAGGCACAAACTATCTTAAGAGACTGTCAGAACATCTTCCCTCTCTCCATCCTCCCATGGCCACTTCCACTGCTGCCACGTAGCCATTTGCCAGGTAGTTTTTTATGTGCTTTTTGCAGAGGTGTGCCCTAGGTGCAGACATACTGGCTTTCTGATACCTACCTGAGTAATCCTGAGAGCTAATTCACCTTCCTCTGGGTAAATGCCAATATAGGGAAACTCGAGGGAGGGTAGTGAACACCTGCAGTTCATGCAGCTCCCCCGGCAGGCATCTGCACAAACCTGGAGGAGCTCCTTTCCCAGGAGCAGGCAGGAGCCCCTCAAACCCAGCGCCCAACGGGCTGCCTTGCCATGAGCCCTGGCTCAATCCAGTCCCTGCTCAGGGGCTGCTTCCACGTTTGAGCAGAACCGCACGAAGGGGAACCGGAGCTCTTACCCGTTTGACAAGGAAGCCCTCCTTCAGGATTCCAGCTGCTTCCTGCATCGTGGCCAGCAGGGAAGAGAGCCGAGCCCCTGCCGAGAAGCGCCCGAGCCCTGGCAGCCTGTCCCTTCGCATGCGATTCGTTTAAGCAAGCTCATTTTTCTTTGCTACTCTCCTCCTCCAACGTGACGCATTCTCCCTTCCCYGTTTTTTTCTCCCTCTCTTCATACTTATGAGACATTAGTTAAACAGTGAGCTGGCTCTGATACATTACCTGCCCTCCAGGAAGTAAAACAAAGGGAAGTCTAAAAAGGATCACAAAAGAATGTCACAGAATTTAGTATAGCAAAAAACCACCACCAAGTGAGTTGGCCAATATAAGCAGCCACATGATGACAAATCAGGTATTGCATGGGAGGGAGAAGCAGAATTATAAAATCGCATCCCTCAAAACTTCAGACTAATCAACTCTACTGCTTATAATTTCTCATCTCATAAACACATCTCATAGGGGTTCTACGGATCAGAACACCTTAAGTGTAACATATAGAATATTATGATTACAAGGAGACTTTTACAAACCTTCATTTCTTTTGCTAGAAATTTATTTTACCGAAGAAGCCCCAAAGCACCTAAAAGCCCACTCTACTTTCAGTGATCTCTGGGCATATAAACCAAGATTCTCAACTTAATATCCTAAATCCCTACATAAGCAACTATTCGGGCTTTGGGTAAAGCAGTCTGATTAATAAACACCATGCAGCGACCTCTTGTAACTCCCGAGCACCTCTGAAACAGTGCCTTTTTTGTGTCTGAATACGAACTTAGATGTTCATTGCATTTTTGAAGACTTTGGCCATGATAAATGTTTGACAGATTTATCTAATCTTGTCCTGATGAAATAAACCAGTATTAGTATTTCAGACAGCGCTGCTGTTCAGAAGTAATAGCCTTTGCTGTACTGTTAGCATTCCCTGACTTGTACCAAAATTAAGGTGATACATGTGGGCAGAGCTAGGGGCTATGATAAGAAACATGACATAGAGTATAACAAATAAACCAAAGCACTCATTGCTATGTAAAAAGAGAGTCCAGAGTTCAATAAGACAAAGTGACTCAAGTATCTCTCAGTCTTTGCACACCGGATCAGATTACTGGTCACACTTTCATGTACCGAGGAAAAGGAACAAACAAATCATTTCTTTATCTTTACACTATTYTTTATAACTTTTAGCGAGGAAGAGCAAGACACCGAAGAATTCAAACCTGATAATGTACTGGAGACGACCCAGAGAACAGTCCTGCAGAGATCACGAGAAATACAATGGGTGACTGAACACTACTTGAAGTTAGAAAAATTGATTGCTGTATAAAGACAAAGCATGCTGGCTGAGATTTCAAAAGCAGCCGGCCCATATGAAAGTTACCTACATAGCTCCTACTGTACTCCCATTCGCACTTGGGAAAAGGCAGGCAGCCACGAGGCAACCGGCTGCGTAAGCCATATCCCGGTTATGTTTGTTCTTCAGTCCACCTAAAGTAAGTGCAATAAGTTTAACAGAACACCTAGAAGAGTATTTTTTGCTGTAGGTATGTAGTATTTTCAAAGATATCAATGGAAATTTTTGTAATTTTTTTATATTATTGTGGCCTTAAAATAAAGCAGAAATGAACTGAGTGTATTTCTTTTAATTTAAAAAATACTCTTCATCTCTGTATATATACATAAATATATATATAAATAAAAGCTGTACTCAGAAGCAGAATCTTGGGAAAAAAACCCACGCAGTCAGCAGAAAAAAGAAAATAAATTTCAGCTTACAATGTTCTGTACATCAGAATTAAACTTGAGAAAAAAAGAAGAAAACTTGAGCCTAGGTACACGAGAGATATTACTGCTGCCTGTGTTTCCTAGACATGCACTCTTTATATAACCAGCTCCAGGAATACAGTGTTCCACCATTCGGTATTTGAGGTTTGACTTCACATTGTTCAGCTTGTTACTGCAGGCAATTCGTAACAAGGTGGGTGAGATAATTTCATGCTAGTAAGGACAGGTAGAAGCTTGCAGGGGGCTCTCACTCAGACAGTGATCTCAGAATTGCACCATAACCAGTCCTCGCCAAAGATCTGAGCGAGCTCTTTTCCTCCAGCACGCAGACCACCCACAACCCTGCAGACAGATCTTGGCAAAATTACCATTAGCAACGAAGAATTTTATCGTCAAACTGCTGGTGAATGGYGAAGCAAACATTGCCCTAGCTGGCCATTAAACAACAGCTTTTGTATCAACTGCTTTTTATAATCTAAAGCCTTCACTTTCTTCAATACCTTGGATATTTATATACACCACGCCCTCCCCCCATCTCATTCTGTAGTTAATCAAGGCTAACAAACTGCCCCTATATTGCTCCCTGAGGTTGAGTAAATTCAGATCTCTCAGACAGCTTTGTGGGAAAAGGGTCATATAGTGCAAAATGAGTCAGTAGATCTGGGCTGCTGTATTCACGCATGTGCTGGGAAGGCAAGCTCTGGCATTGAAGTCTCCTGGCAGAAAAGGACGTGCTTCAATCCATGTAAATCCAGGGAGCTCCAGAAAACTCCATCAGGTCTACTGTGGGACTTGAAACTCACTGAAAGGATGACTATCTGTTTCCTCAGATCCATTTTATAGTGGTGTTTTCCACATGTCAGCATAGTATTTTAACAAAAAAGCACAGCTGAGTGCTTGACATTTTTCCTTTCAAAGTGACCCCAAAACACTTTATATGCTATAGAATTTGCGTTGGGATGGCCAGCAAGAGCCAGCTACAGGCTTTGGGACCACAGGACACAACTCATGGTCAAAGGGAAGGGCAGGAGTAGCTGGCTCTGAGCACAGACTGCGCTCTTTCAGCTGTCCGACCCGACAGACATTGCTGGTACCTCCAGGTCAGTCCCTCAAGAAGCCATGAACAGCTGATTAAGAGAACCTGCCCAAAGGACAACCCCCATCGCATGCTCTGCAATGCCCATCACGTATCATCATGTAAACAGTGTCACACAGGGGGTTACGTATACCCAGCTTTTTCAAAGGAGCTTCTTAAGATGCTAGGACTTTGCCCTCCGGTGTAGGACACCATTAAACATTTAGTTCCTTTAATGGATTAGGGATGAAATAAGATGAAAACAAACCACATCAGAATAAAGAATGATGAAACATTTCCAGATAAAAGTGAAAGATGACAAGTGTTCAAAAGCATTCTGACATAAGAGCATTTTTAAAATTAACTGTAAAAAGGTGGCAGTGTTTGAAAACAGTTGTTTAATTGTCTAGACTCTGGAACAAAAAACTACCAGAAATTAAACACCAAAGTGCAGATTCCGCTATGAAGAACAACATGCCAGCTCCACTGCATCTAAAAAAAAACCCCGAGGGCCAGAATCCGTGAGAAAACAGCAAGGAATTGTCACTGTATTAAAAACCAGACAAACCACAACAGCCCCAAGAAAGCAGGGCACCCCTTCTTTAGCAGCCACTATTTCCCCTAATCAGAAACGGGATACTGGGCTGTGTGGTACTGGACTGTGTGCCTGACCCCAGCCAGCACCTCTGGTTGGTTGTATTAATGAGTCCTTATCAGATGGTATAAGTAAAACTGTTTCCAAGCTGCCAATCTTACAAAATTAGTTTGGGATATGAAAGTCAAGCCGAGATCCTTAGAATTAACACATCAGGCCAAGCCCTGCCCACAGGTATACCTGTACCTTTCCCTTCACTTGACTACATGAGTGCAAGCGGAGATTTTGGCCTTGCAATTACAATTGAGTAAAAAGGACAGTTGCTAATGAACAGCAGGAATATGCTACCTTGTTTTAGCGGCTCGACAAAGATGTTCACACAAAACCCACAACTCTTATTTTAAGCTCTTGCTAAGCAAACACAGTTCCATGCATACAAAATAGACTGGTTGAGATAGAAGGATCCTTAAGTCACAGGCTATGGCAACTGAGGCAGCATGGCTGAAGCCCAGCGCGGGCTTCACAGGTTCAGCACTCCCTTACATGCACCTCACTAACAGGTCTTGAAAGCAGCCATCTTCGACCTCCTCCTTCCAGCTACTGCAACACACAAGAAATATCCACTAAGTTGTCTTGTATCTTTTATTTAAGCTTCTTGGTTAAAATTTGCTTAGGCAACAGGAGAGGCTGATTTTATCTGCCAGTGTAATAAGTGATTGAAAAGCGTTTATCTTAAGCTGCTTTGTTACCACCCTCACCATCTCAGCCATTTTTTTTCAGGCGCTCAAAATTGACACAGAATTGTGTACACCCACACGCTGAGGCTCTACTTAGAAAAGCTCCTATAGTTACTGAACAAGTTTAGCAAACTTTTGCCTAAGTTACTGACAGAAACGATGCTCACCTATTGACACACCAAAAYAGTTCTTAGAGATGATACTAATTGTAACCCCCTGATAATATTCCATGGAAAAAGCATACGTGGCTCATTTCTCAGTGCTTTGCTTTACAGCATTATTTTGGCATACAGATCACATGGTGACTTTTTAGTTTATAAACACTTTGTTCTTTTGTCTGAGTACCCACCTATTGTGTTTAATGGAAGCCAAAATCACTATTTTAGTGAATGGGCAAAGTTGGAAGAGCTGTTCAAGCAGGAAACTGACATTATCACAACTTCAAGCCATGACAAGGCTGTCATACACAGCTTCTGAAAAGACAGCAATTTGAGAAAATAACCATTAAAAAAAAAAAAAGATTTGTTTCTTCATTTTGTGATAACATATTCAGGTATTTTCCAAAATTCTGCAAAGACTAGAAGTTACTTAACTTTTTTGGCTTTGCATAGTAAAGGTTGGGTACATGTGAACTGCTCTCACGATCAAGCATGGATTGAAATAGGTATGCCCTTTGTGAATGCCTTCTGTGGCAACACCAGGTAGCAATTACATTGTTTGTACTGTGGCAGTATTAAGAATCCCTAGTTGCGGCTCAAAGCCTTACTTTTCATGCATTTTTCCTCTAGCAGCACAAAATATTAAGAAAAAAGGAGATGTGCAATATGGGACATGTCAATGGAAAAAGATACAAATAAGTTTAAAAATTTAGCAATTTGGAAAGATTACCTAAATAAAAACAACTTCTCCCCCCCCCCCCCAATTCCCACAGACAAGGAAAACAGGATTTTTTTTTTTTTTTAATACTCCAACATGGAAAGCACATCTTGTTTCTCTTCTTCAGAGAAGATAAACAGGTTGTTTCTAGAGTGAATAGCTCAGTTCAGTGTAAACAAGATTAGGGTAGGCAGAATGGAAGGTTATGCAGCAGTGAGCTCAGAAGACAGCACTGTCTATTTTGAAGTATGAGTAAGTTCATTAAAGCTCCTGCTTATATTCACCTAGAGGAGCAAAGTGCAACTATATGTAATTCTTCATTTATCAGCTATGTTTATTGGAATGGTAACAAGCTACGTTCAAAGTTTTCAAGTTCTCAGTCCCTAAAGGCAGATAAAAAACAAAGGAAATGCTGTTCTAAACAAGTCTGCATCAACAAACTGGCAAGAAAAACATTTTGTTCCACTCATTCCTGGCTTGATTTAAAGCAAACAAAAGAAAGCCCTTTCAGTGTTAAAGTGGAGTCACCCACTGATCATACCCCTCCAGGTTTTATATTCATATCACTCTAGGCCATGTGACAAAAGAGGGGAGGGGAAAGAAGAAAAAAAAAAAAAAAAATCTTAGGAGTTACATAGCCCAGAAATTTATTGAATATTTGCTCAAATACATTCTGTATAGAACTATTCAGCCTGCTTGGTTTTGGTGCTCCCAGGAAAGATCATTAACAGATGCACTGAGCTGTAATCACCAATTAGGAATTGTTATGTATGAAAATGTTAAGCATGGGGCTGCAACCTCCCTCTGGCCAGATCTGTGTCTTGAATTTGACTAGGCACCTTCCCATCAAAGGATTCAATTTGTGTAAGTTGCTGCATCAAATGTTATTTAGAAGAGCCTTTCACATATTGGTCTTTTTAAAACAGTAAAACACTTCAAGTATTTGCATTTGAAGTTTTCAATACTGGAAACATTTAGCCCAGAGTGTTTGCAATGGGGTCTTTAATTTTTCATATGGTCTCTCTTCTAAATATCCCAGAATATTTAGTCTTCAGTTTTGGCTTCCATTTCCTCAGCATCATCATCCCCATCCACTTCAGCATTTTCCCTCTCCAGTCTTTCCAACTGCCTTGCAAGCTCAGTCTCATCTGTGTCAGTAACCACCTTTGGCTGAAAAAAACCCAAAACAGAAAACATGGTAAACTCACTAAGAAAGACTGCATATATATTTCTAGGCTCTGATTCTACATAAAGAGCAAGAGATAAAATACATCCTGAAGTCACACAATAAAAACGAGGAAAATTAGAATTTTTGGCCATATTTTTAAGAAACACAGAAGTTTAGGGTTTTTTTAGTTTCTTTTTGCTAAAATTTCTCCTAGCACTACCAATCTTGCTCTACTTTAAAAATGTTGTGAGGGGGAAAAAAAAAAAAAAAAAAAATTACATTTTAGACTGTAATGTGTTCTTACCTCCATCTGCACATTAAAGACTCCTCTCTTCTCCTCAATTTTTTCTTTAATTACAGCCATGGCTTGATTTAGAACAGACAGTCCTTCAGTTCTCTCCAGTGTTGTTGTAGTCATCACATACCGAGGAGGGGCTATCAGATTAATCTATCACATTGTAGGGATTAGGGGGGGGGGGGAAGAAAAAAAAGCAAACTCAGTAACAGAAACACAGAAAGAAAAATTTCAAAAGCAAAGTGAGCAACGCAGTTCTGAATGTACAATTCACAGAAGAACAACATTTTTCCATTAGAAAAATCCCTTCTAGAAGTATATACAACTTTGACAGAAATAGCAGACAAGAAAGTGCACAGCCTGTCCGATTTCCAACACCAATATCAGTTATTTCTACATAGTATGTTTATTTAGACAAATATTGCTAAGTAGAGAGAATATCCACTTTGCAGATCAGTAAAACAGCCTATCACATAATTTTTCAAACAACTAAAAGACTGTGACAACCAGTATGTTTGTTTTTTGTTAAGATGACTGGATAAGTAAACTTTTCCTTTTGTTATAAGAAACCATTTTCAAAGAAGGAAGTACTTTCAATTTTTTTGCAAACACTTATTCAGTAATGCACTCAATACCCTAAAATTGTTGGGGAAAAAAACTAGGCCTGGGTACAGTAGCCATTCTACCAACACTCAAACATATGTGGACCAAACATTCCTTTTCTTACATAATCTTATATCTGAAAATAAAATTTGTTGCTCCCTACCTAAGGCTACATAAAGGAGTAGTAGGTATGTAGTGTGCTAACACTAGACTTTAATAAATTGAACAGAATAAATACAGCTTCTTGAACTTGGGAAGCCACAGCACAGTCACAGGAACAACTGGCAGCACACAGGTGAAAGGAAGTGTGTTACATACCTGCTAGAGAAGAATCAGAAAGCAAGTACACAGGTTCGCAGCCTCAGCTACGTGATTGTGACAATTGCAGTTGCATGCTACTAGTACCTGAGGGCATCAGAAAACTTTGCTTTTGACTTCACTATTAAGACAGAAACTTACTTTAATGGGCATGTTCTCTGTGGAACAGTTCAAGCCTGCTCTCAAAGCTTCTTTTACTGCATCTATGCCTTCATAACCGTAACAGGCAACCTCAATATCTAGGACAGAGGAATACAAATAATAATACTTTAAAGTTACCAAAAGCTGTAGAATCTTTAAAGCTTTTTAACTTAAGCTTTAATAAAGCTTTTTAGCAACCAATGTTTATCCACAATGAGAGCCTCAGTAGCTCCCAAAGCTGAGGAAGATATTTCACTTTCTTGACTTTTAAGTTGAGGTAAAAGTCTTCATAAATTCTTTAGATGTACAACATTTTACATTGTGCTTTGAAAAACCAAGATATGAAATTATATACCCACATTCACTCACCTCTCGCCCAATAAACTCAACAGGAAAAATTATGTATTTCACATGGAGAGATGAAGATATAAAAGCAATAAATACCAGAGAAAGTGAAAGATCTATCAGGAAAAATGAAACTTGAAAAAGAGCACATCCACAAATTCATGGAATTCTGTCAACAATTACAACAGAGGCATCACTTGAGGAGCATTGGAATTTTTTTTTTTTTTTTTTTTTTTTTAAGGTAAGTTATATTAAGACATAATTAAAGCGATAGTCAGTTACAGCTTTCTGAAGATGTTTGGAAATTAAGGCATAGAGTAATGCTGGTCATATCTGTAATACCCTGATTAGTCTAAAGACAAAAGATTTCTTTACCTATGTAGCAATGGTGCAAGACTAAGCTACATAGAGAAGTTGGTCTCACTGCCAGCTGACTAACAACAACCTGCTAATTCTCAGATATCACAAACTAATTCACAGAAGAGCATCCCCGTCAGCCTCAGGATGACACTACAAGCCAATGGAAAATTTCCATGCTTGCTTTGAAGACAAAATTAAAAACAACTTAGACCATCACAACAAAATAGGCAAGACGAAGGAAGTAAGAGAATATGCTCGTTAAGTAACTTTACTTTCAAAACTAACGAAGCAATATTTATGTTAGCAATTTCATTCTTCATGGCAATCAAATCCCACTTACATTTTTGAAGTCTATGTTAACTCACGGTGATCTAAAGCAATAGGTAAAGGAATTTTTCATTACCTCACTGTTTGCACTCTCTCCTTGACTTCACTGTCATGTGGATATGGCTTATCTTTTCTTCCCTCCACAAGTGCTAATGCTCTTCAATATACCCTTGCAGAGCAGAGGCAATTTCTCAATCTAGTTAAAAAATGTGACTCTGCTACATTGACTATCTGTTTAATGGCAAGCATGCTTTTAGGCTGTTCGGTTAGCTGCACAACCAGATTTACAGTTTTAAAGTATGCCTTCTTAACTAGTGCAGTCATGTGCTTTTTCTGCCTGCACTGAGCTAATAAGAGACAAAACAGCTCATACACTTTATGAATACATTAGAGACAWCCTGCTGAATGGTTTGCAATCAACCAATTAGAAATACACCCAGAGCAAAGTCAGAACTATTTTCACATGTTCATGGACAAGTGGCTAAGACATATGCTCTAGCCATGCTGACAGAGATCAATCATCCTGTTAGGGAACCAAAGAATTTAACACTTTGAATAACGAAAAAGAATATCGTGGATGCAGTAATAATTATAAAATATTTAAATTCATTGTGTGTCAGCGCAATATGATAAACTGCATTACATATCAGGACAAGTACTTTGCATCCCAAGGAATCTGCAGTTTGGGGGAAAAAATAAAAGCCAAACCACTTTGGACTCAAGATAGAACCCACACAGGCATTTTGCAAGCAATCCTTGATTAAGGTGTCTTAATTCTGGAAAAACAGTTCCACTCAAGTATCAGCACCACCAACACTAGTTTTAACTGAGTTTATAGTTCGCAACAAGATATGCTAACTTGACTTAAGTGTCAAGACGTGTTCAATGAACAACCGGAAAGAACTCACCAGCTCGGATTTTGACTGCTTGTGGTGTCAGACGTCTGTTAATATTGTCAATCAATACACGCCTCTCTTCCTCTGTCAGATCTAGGCTATCCAGGATTGCAGGGTCTCTGAGCCAAGCAAAGCAACATTACAGAAGTTATACTGAAGTGCAATATGACACAACATTAACTTCTGGTACTATTTCAATAGTATTATGCATAATCATAGAGATCTACTAGGCAATGAAAACAGGGAAATTTCTTAAGACTCCATTGAAGCACTGGAAGAAAATAAACACATCTATTTCCAAAATATTTTCTATTGTAAGCATTTAACAACAAAGCAGAAAAGTAGTTTGCTCAATCTGTTTCTGGAAGGAAAGATCTGAATTACTATTTTTTATTCTTATTTTTTTAAGAAAAGGAATGACTTCTGTCCAGCTCCTTTTGTACATGATACACAGAGTGAGAAAAATATCTAGCTGCTTATTTATGTTCCCTCCAATGTGAAGATAAACCCATATCGCGTGAAAGAGAATCCATGATGAYTCTGAAGTTTTTGTATTATTTTAGCATTTCATTTAAACGCAAGATTTTTGTAGAATGACAAAGTAACCTGTACTCATTCCATGTTATTCTGTACTCCTTTTTAACAGTGACTGGATCATAGACAGATACTTATCTGCTGGCTACATTCTTGGCTGAAGAAAGAATAAAGGTTTTTTAGATCACAAGCTAACAGTTTAAAATCTGGAGATCACAGAGGCAAACTCCTCTGCTGTTTATCCATCTAAATTAGCAGCTCTTGTTTGAAGAGGTGGTGTCAATTCTCTTTATTGTATTAATTTTATCCAAAATATATCTGAAACAGAGACCATAACCAAAAAGCTCCTCACAAAAATTGTTCCTGTTCTTCAGAGACAGGAGTTGCAGTTCTCTGAAACACAATACCAGATCACCTACAATACTACTAGCAGACAAACATGAACTAAAATGGCCAAAAAAACAGAGGCAATATTGGAGATTGGTCTCTGCTGCTAATAGAACATCATCTTTCATGATTTTATATACTGAGTTTAGATAGTAGAAAGGCCAAACATAAGCAAACAGAACCCGGAAATATGACAGTTCATACACATAAAAAATATGAACCCATATGGTAGAAGTGATTTATTGGACATGCAAATTCTGTTTCTTCATTTACGATCTATTCTGTTAAATCTTCGTTACTTTCATTAGCATTTGGTAGGCATTCAACAAATAGGTCCTGGATGTTTAAGTTTTACTGATCAAAGGGTAAATATACTTTAAAATTTTGCCATTGGTATCCTGCTCTGTGAAACCCCAAAACACTAATCCTCAGTACTAAGAAAGAAATAGCAAGTCAAATTCTTAGAGGGCATGCTAGGCCTCCAGAAAGCACTTCAGCAAGCATAGGAAGCAATATCCACATTTTTCTGCTCAACCACTATAGCTTTATGTAGGAGCACAATGGGAACAAATAAAAGTTGCAGTCCATCGTCAAAAATCTTAAGACATTACTGATGAAAGCATGTTTTGAGAACAGACTTTCAGAAGTTTGTGCTCCAACCTGAATAGCAGATGAGCAATCAATGGCATGCGTGTTCAGGAATTTTTCTGAGTGTAAGAGAAGCTTAAGCCAATATAACTACAGTTTTTTGTTCTTCTAGTATACAGGTCTTTAACTAAGTATTTATCAGTTACAGAATGATGTGGAATTCCTTCCACAGCAATGTCCCCAGATGTGCCCTTTAGCAGTAAATTTGCTATCACTAGAAAACAATTATTTTTCTGTGAACAGAGCACATTCAGTCCAAATGAGGATACAAGTTGTCTCTTCCCCAAAAACACAGAGACCGTTTTAAGTTAATGAAAATGCTACCAAGCGCCCTGTGTCTTTAAGTCAACACAATTTCTAAAATTTTATTACTGCCATCTAGTGTTCAACTCAAGTTCATCACTCATAGGTTTATGTGCTACAAAAGAGTAAAATTGGAAATGATTATTGAGAAACCTATTTTTGGATTGCCAATTTCACGATAGAATCTTTAGAGGGGAGCCAAACAGGTTAATGCTGAAAGCAAATTAAAATACCAGACTTTATACAAAAATTAAGAGCAATCAATCTCAGTGCATACTCCCTTAGCATCACGATTTCCAACTCTTTCTGTTCATAATTCCATTTCTAAGTTCATGATCCCATTCCCATTCTTTAAGTTTGGAAGTGTAGAGAAGGAACAAGACAGCTTATTGCATTTAAAAAAGAAAAATTCTGCCTGTGCAGTGGAAAAATGACAGTCAACTGTGAGCAGAAATATCTTCAGACACAGAGTTAGATATGCTTGGTAACATCTGCTTGGGACTAATAACTGGTAAATTCTGACAGACAAACCAAGATCAGTGCTTCTTCTGTTAGAAGTGTCACAGACTCATCTGTAGCAATAGAAATCTCTCCAGTGTTTGTAATTACATGTTTCTTTTACAACATATTATTCACCAAGTGCCTCAGTATTTCTCCACATCAAATTCAATTACTACTTTTAAAAAACTGACATACACAGAGTGGCACACTCAAAGATGGATAAAAACAAGTCAACTCTGAGCCTTCTTTCTCAAAAGCATTGGGAACTTGAAGAAAGCCATAAGACAGAGAAACCTACAATAAGCGACTGGAAGACTGATGTAAAAATTTACTAGGTTTACTTGACCAGTACATTCTACATACTGACTCTGGGGAAAAAAAAAAACCCAAACCCCAAAAAGAATATTATGATGGATCTATTCTAGGAAATACTTCTCTGCAGTTATGAAATAAACCCCTAGAAGTAGAAAAGATGTCCTTACGAGACTGCATGCTTGAATGCATCATAAGCACCATATCCTGGTCTTTTGTACTTGTCATCAAATACCCAGGCAGTTCTCTGGAACAGACTCTCAAGCTGTTCATCCTTAGTGTACTCCAAGACCTCAGCAACATGACGAAGGATGCTGTAAACCTTGAACACAAAAGGCGTATTAAAAAACCAAAACAAAACCCTAAAACAAAACACCCCCCGCCCCTTATCCAGTCTTACACTCTCATGTAATGCTTAACTCATATTACTGAGTTTGTACAGCATAAAATTGAGTCCCGTAGATCAAAGTCCACAACCAAAATTGTTGATGCAAATAAACAATAAAAAATACCAATGATAAAGTGTCTTGATTCTAAACACGCATGATGTTGCAATACAATCCTTCCCTGTATTTAGCAATAAATTACATACTGAGTTCTAGGAACTTACAAAATATCAAAACCATTTTATTAACCTAAACCTTTACTGTGTAGATATGAAGATAAAATTATTCTCTCATAGAAACTGATGCAAAAAGTATTATCAAGTTGTTAAACAGTATATTTGCATACAAAGAAAAAAATGTTAGAATCAAAGTAATATTTAACAGTAAGCCTTCTACTCAGAAGCCTAAGACCACACAGTAGTAAGGGTGGGAGTTGATGCCTTAAACTACTTGCACGCCTTTTCAATAAAATTTGTCCACAGAGTGCTAAACCAGCACATGCTTTTGGATTTCTAGTCATTTAAACTTCCCCCTTTACATCACAGATTTTCAACTGACACATTACTTGATCTACTCATTCATTAAGAAGCAGCTTACCAAAGCACTCATGGACAGAGGAGCTGATTATATATATTTGCATGGGTAAATGAGAATCAGAGTATGCTTAATAAATGAGAACAATACTTTATTTTCATATTATCTTATATCTGTGCATTTTGGTTGCTCAGGAAAGAAGCTGGCAACACACAGTGCCTGAATCTAGCAAAGCAACTTACAGTCTTCGATTTTGTGAATTTGTCTTCACATTTGATTGCCTCCTCTGGAGAAACTCTTCTTTTTGACAAGTCAATATAACCTATTGGGGAAAATCATTTTGGAAGTGTCAGGCATTGCACAAACTACGTCTAACTGCTTCAAAAGAAAAGCATAAAGAACAAACACTCTGGCTCAGGATTTGCCCCTTGCCTACACTATCTCTATCTATTGCTACAGAAAGTAACAAAACCAAACCTTAATGAATTTGATCAAATCATGATCCAAACTAGGGTATTAAATTATTCTTTCAACTGTAAAACCTTACAATAGCAAATCTTTTGTACAACATTCTTTAAAATTACTGCCCTAAGAATGTTTCCTCTGCAAACCTGGAAGAAATTTTCATATTTCAGCAGTCAGTGATGCATTTTTCTGTCGCTGTACACAGTTTTGGCAAAAATCATAACCAGCATACAAAGAAGCAAGTTTGACGAATATTTTTATAGTGCTCAAYTCAATTTCATTCAAGGTTGGCACTCCATCAGTTTAGCTCTGAACTGTTTCCTAATAAAGTAGGTCTGGCCTCAAATTCTGACTCTAACTCCTTAGATACCCTTTTGGGAGAACTGTCTGAAAAGAACCTCTTTTGAACCATTTCTTAGTAAATTTGAAAAGGCCTCCACCTACTTCTCACAAACTATAGGTTCCCCAAAAGATTCAATAAAAGACCACTATGTGAATTCCAGATGTGTTTCTCTGTTAATATGAGAATGAATTTCTAAGAGGAAGTATCCTTTCATTACAGATACTGGAAAACTTATTCTACTTCAGATCTATCTGAAATAAGTTTCTTCTTGTCTGTCTTTCCTCTTTGCTTTTTCTTATCCTGTCATTCATTACTTAATCTCAGAGTTAACTGCAGTTTCAGAAGTATTCTAGAAAAGCATATTACTTGAGAAACATCATACCAACAGTCAGGTTTCTAGGAGATGTGCTCAGTGTTTATTTTCATTATTTCTTTATATCTGGATATAGATTTTAAGATTGCATGGAACTGTATTATCAAAATCTGACATGTTCTAAATAGAAAATATATTAAAAAAAAACCTTTAGAATAAAAGATTCAAATGTTCAGAAGACAGGAAAAGACAAAGTTGCCTGTACAATCTCAACTTGTAACTGTCTACAGAATCCATGTGGTACAATAATTACATGCATGTCATCTATTTTATAGCCAAGGTTCAAGACTTATTAATGCACAGGATGGACTGGGAGCATTAGATGTACACCATTTAGATTTTTAATCACTACATCAGATGATCCTTCTCTTCAGTTAGGACTTAGAAAATCTACATAAATATCAAAAGAAAATTCCACTTCACTATAGTTTGTTGACCAAACACTGAGCTGGTGAGGACCCGCTTATGCAAATCTTTACTGATGTGATTGACCTTCATTAACCCAATTCCCAAAGGACACAGAGGAATGGAAGAATGATCATAAATATCAGATGGCATGATGATGGCCTATTTTGCTTAAGTGCCTTAAAAAAAAAAAACCAAACCAAAAAACAAACCCCTGGCAAAACCAATGAATTGGTCGTATTTGAGAAGTCATGGCAGTCCAGTGAAGTTCTCACTGACTGGAAAAGGGGAAACATAACCCCCACTTTTAAAAAGGGAAAACAGGAAGACCTGGGGAACTACAGGGCAGTCAGTCTCACCTCTGTGCCTGGGAAGATCATGGAACAGATCCTCCTGGAAGCTATGCTAAGGCACATGGAGGACAGGGAGGTGATTTGAGACAGCCAGCATGGCTTCACCAAGGGCAAGTCCTGCCTGACCAACCTAGTGGCCTTCTACGATGGAGTGACTACATCAGTGGACATGGGAAGGGCTACAGATGTCGTCTATCTGGACCTCTGGAAGGCCTCTGATACAGTCCCCCACAACATCCTTCTCTCTAAACTGGAGAGGTACGGATTTGATGGGTGGACTGTCCGGTGGGTGAGGAATTGGTTGGATGGTTGCATCCAGAGGGTAGTGGTCAATGGCTCAATGTCCAGATGGAGGTGGGTGACGAGTGGCATCCCGCAGGGGTCCGTATTGGGACCGGTACTGTTTAATATCTTCATCAATGACATAGACAGTGGGATCGAGGGCACCCTCAGCAAGTCTGCAGACGACACCAAGCTGAGTGGTGTGGTCAACACGCCTGAGGGACGGGATGCCATCCAGAGGGACCTGGACAAGCTCGAGAAGTGGGCCTGTGTGAACCTCATGAGGTTCAACAAGGCCAAGTGCAAGGTCCTGCACCTGGGTCGGGGCAACCCCCAGTATCAATACAGGCTGGGGGATGAAGGGATTGAGAGCAGCCCTGCCGAGAAGGACTTGGGGGTACTGGTGGATAAAAAGCTGAACATGAGCCAGCAATGTGTGCTCGCAGCCCAGAAGGCCAACKGTATCCTGGGCTGCATCAAAAGAAGCGTGGCCAGCAGGTCGAGGGAGGTGATTCTGCCCCTCTCCTCTGCTCTGGTGAGACCCCACCTGGAGTACTGCATCCAGCTCTGGAGCCCTCAGCACAAGAAAGACACGGACCTGTTGGAGCGGGTCCAGAGGAGGGCCACGAAAATGATCAGGGGGATGGAACACCTCTCCTATGAAGAAAGGCTGAGAGAGTTGGGGTTGTTCAGCCTGGAGAAGAGAAGGCTTCAGGGAGACCTTATTGCAGCCTATCAGTACTTAAAGGGGGCTTGTAAGAAAGATGGGACAGACTTTTTAGCAGGGCCTGTTGCGACAGGACAAGGGGGAATGGCTTTAAACCAAAAGAGGGTAGATTTAGACTAGATATAAGGAAGAAATTTTTTACACTGAGGATGGTGAAACACTGGAACAGGTTGCCCAGAGAGGTGGTAGATGCCCCATCCCTGGAAACATTCAAGGTCAGGTTGGATGGGGCTCTGAGCAACCTGATCTAGTTGAAGATGTCCCTGCCCATGGCAGGGGGGTTGGACTAGATGACCTTTAAAGGTCCCTTCCAACCCAAACTATTCTATGATTCTATCAATACCTAAGCCCCCTAGTTTATCTGCATTTCTCTCTATGAATTCAATCTTGATATAGCCCACAATATCCCCAATTACCTTTCTCTTTGTCAACTCTTATGACCACGACGCATTCATTCCTCCCGATGCGGATGAGTTTGTTTATGGAACGAATACGTCTTCTTGATAGCTCACTGAGAAGGATCATGCCTTCAATATTGTTGTACTCCAGCAGGCTGACATAGGCTCCCATTTCAGCAATGGACCGAACATTGACCATCACTACATCTTCCACCTCTGGAAATTTATGCTGGTAGAATCTACAGCTTAGTCCTGGCATTCTGGAATTTGAGCAGAAAGAAACAAAGATTTTATTTCACAGTACATCACCGACTTCTCTTACAAACATGGTAAAAAACGAGCAAGGACTAGTGAGGATAGAGAGGAACACTGGTACAAAAAATGCAAATTAGGATAAGGCTTGTGCAATTCATACTTAGGTTTTAATAGAAATTAAACAATAAATTAACTGGTATTTTAGTATTACCACAACCATTTGCTAAGATGCTAATTTTTTTGCATTAAAATAGAAAAAGCTTGCTACCCAGACTTTATTATCCACTTCAACTGCCATACTACCTATCCATAGCACACTGTGGAGAAGAGACTTCCAAGTGGTGAAAAGGTAGCAGTGCACACCTTGCATTCATCTAAATTCACGAGGCTGCATAAAATTTTAAATCAGATTTTAACAGGAGGACATGGGAGAGAAGCAGCCTGCAGTGCTCACAAAGGTATTTGTATGCACATAATAAGACAGTATGTGAGAGATTGAGAAAGTAAGCTTCTGTAGTACTGAGAAGGAGCAGACTCTACACTCCAGAAGATGACTTTCTAAACTCAGCACAAGATGTACGGAATAATCCTGTAAGACCTGCTTCAGAGGCCACCTGTCAGCAAAGAAAGCAAAGGCAATAATCAGAACAGAAGATAGAACTAGCCTGATGTGAATGAAGCACTAAAAAAAGAAAAAAATTACCCCCCAACATATTGCTAGTCAGGAAGAAAAACCTGAAAAACAAAACCAGGATTCTTTCATTACACATACAAAAAATGTACAAAATTAATGCTTCATAATCATGTGGTGATAAGAAGGAATGCTTAAACCTCTTCATTTTCCTGATGATGAATTCACATACTCATCACTCACCAGGTTAGTTCAATTCCTTTTGTCTATACCTAGAAGTTTCATACCAAAAGTTTCCTACAGAAGGAGTTTAAGATGCTGAGTCAAATGCATCACTCCTTCAGAAGGCTTGTTGTAATCACCATTTTGAAGTTTTACTCTTGACCTTTACAGCAGTGCTAATGCTTTCTAGCTATACGAGAATTTAAAAAGAGAGTAGGATGGTAATGCCAAGCACTACATACACATGGCCATACAATTCAGAAGACTGTGTCCACCCTTATTTCCATTCTTAACTTTCAGAAAGGGGAAATACAAACTAGTAAAGGATTATAAAAACACTCCTCTAAAGGCTTTGTATAACGTCATATAATTTGAAGCTGAACAAAGAACTCCAAGATTAAAAATAAAAACTTCACAGTTCAGTTTTCTAGTCCACTTAATGCAGTTCAGCTCAATCCTACACGTCTACTTATAAGATACAGAATAAAGATATATTGCAAAGCAACAAACCCCAACCACAGCCAGCAAGAATGGAGAAACACTGCTCTGCACACAGATTATTGTACTCCTCTCCCTAGACACAAGCTTTTTATTTTGGCCTTCTGTGGGAAGCCTCTCAGAAGCAACACAGTGCCCACAGCACCAACGCTGGAAATCATCTTTCCAAGACGTTAGAAACGCCTCAAGAAAGGTTTAAGTCCCCACGGCCRCACAAGTCTCTGCGGAAACTGGCGAAAATGGAGTAACTTCTGACCAGCGACTCCTCCGGCCGCGGGAGCGTCGCTGACACAGGCAATGCCCAACGACAGCCACAGCACCAGAGAAGGGAAGCGGTCCCCAGGGCGGCCGACAGCCGCTGCCGGGCCAGGAAGGGCCCATCTCTGGCACAGTGAGGGCGAGCGGTGGGCCGGCCCCCCCGGGAGCGCGGCCCCGGGGCCTGGGAAGCTCGCAGCTGCGGCGCCGGTCCCTCTCTCCCGCCCCGCCCGGGCCGAAGCGCCCGGGCCCAGCCCTCAGCCGCGCCGAGTCCCCTCCCGACACCGCGGGCCCACAGCGCTCCCAGCCAGGAGGAGCCGCAGCCCGGCCGTGCGGCGAGGCCAGACCCCGAGGCGGCGGCGGGGCGCGGGCGACAGGGGTGGGGGGAGGGCAGCCGCTACCTGGCAACGGCCGAAGGGTCCCGCTCTGCGCTCGCGGCCCGGAGTCTCGCGCTGGTCCCGCTCCTGCCTCAGCGTGCGCCTGGCCACCACCGCTGCACTACGCAGGCACCAGCCCGCCCTGCTCCCGCTCCTCCGCACGCGATAGGCCAGCCCCGCGCCCCCAGGACCATAGAGTCTCAACGTCGAGGCAGAAGGCCGCCCTTTGCTAGAGCGCCCCCCGGGACGGGGCGCTGAGAGCAACGCGGGCGGACAGAGTCAGAGACCTCCGGGTGTCACAAACAGACCGGGGAGCCAATTACGTCTCTTCCTTCCCGTCTCCGGGGTGCACGTGACCACAAACGACTCGCGGGGGGGGCCGCGCCGGCATCCGGGTGCTCCCTCCGCCTCGCGCGGGGGCGGGGACAGCGGGGCCGCGTCACGTGACGGCGGCGGCGGTGACAGCGGTGACAGCCGGAGCGGGCCCCGCGCCCCGCCTGCCCCCGCCGCCACCATGTCGGGCAAGGACCGCATCGAGATCTTCCCCTCGCGGATGTGAGTGTCCGCCGGGCCGGGCCGCCCCGCGCGTGAGGGCGGGCTGAGGGGGCGGGGTGAGCGGGCCCGGTGCGGCGGCCGGGCCTGGCTTGTGCCCCCAGCGCAGCCGCGGGGGCGGGTTAGCGGCGAGGTGGGAGCGGCGGGGGCGCGGGGCCGCGCCCGGGGAAGCCCTCGGGGGCGCCGAGGCGGGAGCGCTCTGGGCTCCTCTTCCCGTCTGGGCTCCGGCGCTGGAAATCGTTTTGTTGGTTGTGTGTCTGCTGCTGCCCCGGGGCTCTGCGCCTGCAAGGAGGGTCTCCCGCTGGGTTTCGTGTAAAGACTTTGATAGGCAGTTGAAGGCTGCAGTTAGACCTTCTCTTCAGTTTCTCTTTTCAGGCTCAAAATTCGCTCTGTCAGCCATCAGGGGGCCATTGCAGGGTCCAGTACCAAGAAGCAAGCGGCTTCCAGTGGGGGGGCTATTTAAAATCATGCAATTACGCAAACCGTGATTTTAAAAAGAGCAATTTGTAGAATATATGTATAAGAAAAAATGCACAAATCGAGCCATAGCTTCCCTTCACTTTCTGATAGACAATACTGCTGTACAAGAGGTTGGCCATAAAGCGTTAAAAAAGAACAAGGAAGTAAAATGCGTAAAGTGCAGTGGACAGTCAAGTAATTTTCCAGATCCTGACAGCAAACTATTTGTCATGAAATCAGATGTCTCCTGACAAGGCTTAGAAAGTTGCCAACATTGGAAGGAACACAAACAGTTGAAACTGATCTGCTAATAAAATTGCTGTTTTAATAATGCTGTTCAGTTTCTCTTCAAAACCCTTCAGGACAGAAAGACTTTGCCTTAAGGTGAAAGGCTGTTTCAAATCTTCTTGCATAAAATTGGGTTGATGCCTGGATGTAGTCTTTATAAAAAGGTGCCTTGCAGGACAGAAAACGTCAAATGTAAAATAATAATTATTCTCATACATGAGCTCAGGACCTATGAAATAACAGGTTATATGGAAAGATTAATACATTACATGGTAAAGGTTCTGTTTTGAAACTTAGTTCAGAAATAAATTATTGCATATACTAAGTGTCTGGTCTTACTCCTGCTCTTCGATAGTGCTCTTTTCATTCAGTTTACATGTCCAAGGAGGAGGCACTTCAATCACTTTTAAAAGGTATCTGCTTTTGTGGGCTGATATGTCATTGTGGCAAGAAGGTGGTGATGTACCAAGGCTTAATATTTACAAGCCGTGTTTCAAATGAGGTAATGGACCAATAATGTGGCTCATGTTTTGATGGGAATGTAAGTTAGGATGATAAAATAAAGATGGCCTGCCTCTGCAACAATTTTTTTTGTTAACTGACAGAACAGAATTTGACAAGGTTTTGTTTTGGTTTGGTTTTTTTTATCTTTATGAAGGGGCTTGCTGGTATGAGCCTCTTCTGTGGCTATATCCAGCTATTCTGCTGGATATGATCAATTACAGAAGCTGCTCAGTCTCCTTGAGACTAAACAAGACTTTGTTTAATGCACTCTCAGAGCCTGTGAAATCTTGCTTGAACTAGAAGGTCAGCCAGTCTCTGGCAGGTGGTGAACAGAGCAAACAAGTTAGTTCAAGGTGGTGACAGAGACCTGCTTGTTGTGAGAGTAAAGCTGCCTTTTACTCTTTGACTTTGGTTTTTTTTTTTATCATAAACATTCAGAAAGTATTTGTGCTTTTCAGTTATAAGTGTTTGGTAGATATTAATGAAGCTATTCTCATCACATGCCAGTAGATGTGGAAAGTAATGGATTCCACTGTGTAGGTAGAATCTTAGTTATACTTACTTTTTCCAAGGTCAGAGAGCAAGTGTATAAGGCTTCTCTTCACATAGAGTTGACTTGAGTATTCTCCTTTGCGTGTAGTGGCTGTGTGTACAAAGTGGTAGCTTAAGTTAGCACAGCTTGTGGTTTTTGTAGTATAGCTCCTGCTATTCTAGTTAACTTAAATCAAAAAGATTCTTCAAATTAAAATATACTCCACAGCAGAGAGGGAAGCAAGGTTTGGATCCTTCTTGAGTTCTTAATTCCGTACGAGAAACCTGTAAGTGTGCTACTGGAAGTAAAGGATATACAAACTGATGCTACTTCTGATTGTCTTAAATAGCCTGTAAATCTCTTGTGCAGCATACGAAGATATGGAATCATTGTACTTTCTGACTTCAAACCAGAATGTACAACTGCTGTATCTTGTTGCTCTGTAAAATCAGAACACAGCATCAACAGTTATGATCACATGAAGAATTTGCTGTGTTGTCTGATTTTGAGAAGATGACAGAGCAGTAAAAGAGCTTAAAAGCAATACCAGTGTCACACTGACAGTGGGCTTTTGGGGTAGTTTGATTTCTGGTGCATTTCTGGTACTTGTAAGTCATCAAGAAAAATGAAAACTCATTTCCTATTATGGAAGCGCTGAAAAATGACCTGTCAATTTTCCATGATCTTTGACTTCACAGATAATAACCTTGTAATTCTCACTGATGATGGAGATAAATATAATAAATTCCCTTGATTTTAAATGGGAATATAAAATTCTATCCTGAAGTGGCCATCCTGTTTTACTGCATTGATGTTTCTTGGTTGCTTCATAATTTCAGTCATGTCCATGTCAGAAAACTTTGCATAAGTTTTCTCCTATTCCCTTCAGATGATGCAGGACATTTTTATTTATTCCTCTGTTTAACAGGGCTCAGACCATCATGAAGGCTCGTTTGAAAGGAGCCCAAACAGGTCGTAACCTCTTGAAGAAAAAATCTGATGCTTTGACACTTCGATTCAGGCAGATCCTTAAGAAAATTATTGAGGTAGGTAAATTAGAATTTTCCTCTGTTTGGCTCACTTTATTTGAAATCTGTCTGTTCTGTCAGTTGTGCATTCCCATTCTGCTAACTTCATTAGGTAGGCTGGAATGTAGGACAACTTTGTGGATAACCTGTTTGTTGTAAGTGAGGCTACTGAGGACAAATGAGCAGAATTATGTTTTTCTGGCTGCATGATATAGAAATTTTGTAAGAGTTAATATTCTTCACCTCTTTCCAACCAGTCCTAGGCTCTGCTTTCTTTTGTGTCCCAAGTTCCCTATCATCTCTTCTACATTACAGGGAATTTGCTCTGATGCTGCCAAATACTTTAGGAGTGGATTTAACGTGTTCTGTAGTCCCATTTTTGTTGCTTTATCTGGCTTGAGAGGATACTGCAGATCTATAATGTTTCCTGCATGACTAGGTACACTAGAAAGCAGAAGTTATGTCCAGATGGAACTTGTTCCTTTATGAAGAAACACCAAGTCCTGCTTCTTCCTTTGCAACATGAATGACAAATCTAGGATACTGAGTGAAGCCTAATATGGCTTGTTCTGTTCTACCATACGAGACGGGTTTTAGTTGTACTGTTTTGGCTGCAACTGCTATGATATCCATGGTTAGCAGTAGTGCTTTGTTGCCATGCTGTAGACAAGCTCTTGGCACTCTGTATCTTGTTTCCTATAGACTGTCTAATACACAAAGGCTCTTGCTTCTCAATAGCATGTTTTTTAACTACAAGGGCTTCAAATGTGTAAAAACTGGGAAAAAATGGAGTAGGAGGAAGAGCTTCACAAAGCCGCATACATCTSTATGTTGAAAAACAACTTCAGCTGTCTCACAGTATTCAGTACAATATGAAGTAAGAGTGTTTTCCTACTGAGCCATTTTATTGTTGTGATTTAACACCCATGTAGTAGAATTTTGTGATTATTCAGACAGACAAGTCTTTTGCCATTTCTGTGAGTTCTGCATGGGGTCAGTGAAACAGCTGAAATATTTCTTTTTTTGCCAGTCACCTGGGAATTACAATTTGCATAAGCTACACATACAGGACTTTATCACTCTCTTAAATTTCTCATTCTTCTCTTTATGCTGTTATTTATTTATCCTGGAAAAGGAGTAATGATGTGCCTTGTATCTGCTGCCTCTTTTTTTTAACAGACTAAGATGCTGATGGGTGAGGTGATGAGAGAAGCTGCCTTTTCACTTGCTGAGGCAAAGTTTACAGCAGGAGATTTCAGGTGAGGATTGCTGATCTTGTGGATGTCCTACCCACGGGAAAAAACGATCAACAAATTGTTGATTCCTCTTTTGGAAAAACAGTAAAGTTCTTAAATGCATTTTAAAAAGAAAAAACAAAGACAGTGGACAAGGTAGGACTGGATGAACTGAATTCCATTACGTAAAGGTGGGAGGCATCACTGCAGGAGAGAGACAATTTGCATGATGAAAATGTATACTCCATTGGAAGCTAAACCAAGTGGAAAGATTAACAGAATTTACTTTACGTACAAATCCTTAATTTGAGAAGGTGTTGCTTTTTGCAGCTTGGAATCTAAAACGTAGGGAAACAAGAATTTATAGCAGAGTATTGGACTATTTATTATTTTGATCTTTCTTGTGAATTTGAGGGCCAGATATAATGTGTGTTATTTTCTCCCAGTAAGTCATACAGAAATTTTGCTAATTGTCCTAACCTCCTATCTCATTGACCTCTTGTCTCACTAGGGCTAGTGAGGGCTGTATGTGAGAGGGGAAACAAATCTTTTTCCTCCAGTAGGATATTTTTTAATTGTATTTTAATAAATTACAGTTCTAACTAGGGCATTTGTGTAATTCACTCAAGTGTGCATAGATCATGTGGAATAAAGTTGGGGAAGTGTTAATGATTCAGCTGATGGTACTACCAATTAACGGGGAAGAACTACATGCTGGAGAAAAGTCTTTTTGCCCTTTCATTTGGGTATGGTGCTGTTTCCTGTCCTAACCAGTCGCAGTGTTTAGCTATAAACAATAGTCAGATTCCACCCTGTAAGCAAACTGTACTTCAGTAGAAGGGTTGGCTATAGTGACCTGTTCTTGGAAGACCTTAAGGCACTTTAGAATTCTTCAAGATGAATTGTACAACTTAAGTTTGTTAATATGATAGAGTTTGTGGGTAAACAAACTCATAAATGTTCTGAAAGAACAAATACGTACAAACTCAAATGAACAAAATGTTGTGGCCTTGGTCTGCATTAAAGCCTTGAAATTCCTTCACTTTTATTTGGAAAAAAGTCTCACAGGTTGATTAGACTCAATGTTATTAAAATATTTTAAAGTAATTTGCCAGATAACTGGCTAGTTTTTAGCTATGCTTTGTATACTTGGTCTAAGACATTTCTAAAGTTACATTTCACAGACTCTGCGTCTTTTACATTTCCAAACATTGCTGGAAACCTATTTCTTTCAAAGCTGCTGTGTTAGCTTTGAAGTCTGTGCAATGAATTGCATAGAGAACTGAGCTGAAGACAATTTCCAAATCTTTACAGCTATTTGATAACTACTTCATCTTGTATATAATGACAACTTAATGAATCACTTCAGCTTTCCTGATTAAGATGTATGTTTTCTTCCTTACAGTACCACTGTGATCCAAAATGTGAACAAAGCTCAAGTCAAGATCAGAGCTAAAAAAGACAATGTAGCAGGTGACTCTTTTCCAGACTATTTCAACTCTTAAAGGAATTGTGGGAGGAGACTCTGAAATATGCAGGAATGTATCCAAACACTGTCTCCTTTTCTTTATTTCTCTTGTTCATCTAACAGTAGGAACACTTATCATCTGCTTTTTTTTTTCACATACAGCATATAATTTTTATATTTAGTTATTTACCTCTCATAAAATTAAATGAGTGTGTGTAAACTGCAGTCCAATTTCTAGATCTTTGGACAAAGCATAACTTCCATAGAGCTTTACTGAAAAATAGATCAGGAAATTAAGTATCAAAAATTAAAGAAGTTTCAGGAAATTAAATATCAATAATTGTCTATGAAGAAAACAAGAAAGATAAATCAGGATTGAATAGTTAAAATATTCCTTAAGCACAGGGAATACATTACTAAACACAAACATAATAAAACTGAACACTGAATAAACTGGAATACTTCCCTGAATTTTTCATGTGTCTAGATCTCTCTGATCTCAATACAATTGTGAAGTTCYGTATTATGATGTCAGAGTCAGCATGACTTAATCATTCCAAGCTATACAGAATGATTTTGGAAACAAAGCTTCTGAGCTTACATAACGTATTAGAAGGAAATGGGGTAAAAGTGAGTTGTACTTAATAAATCTATAACCCTTTGTGTCTCTTACACGCATTCTTGTTCACTTTTGTCAGGTGTAACCTTGCCAGTTTTTGAGCATTACCAGGAAGGAGGGGACAGTAAGTACAAAACAAGTACTCCCTATCTTACACGTACTTACGGCTATTCTATGCTAATACAAAAATAGTTTTCATGTCATGTCTTGCTGGTAGGTCAGTTTACATCATAGGCATAGGTGTACTTACTTCTTCTATGATGCTTTGCCCTGTTCCTGTGAGATGGAGGGATTATTAGGGACTATAGTGGATTTTAATTTCCTAAATCAGTGAGTTTTTCAGATGAGGAGAAGGCTTGTCTTGAATTAGCAGGTTTTGAGACTTGTAGGTCTTACTGTGGACATGCACAACAATGATCTGTAGTAACATAAACCAATATAAAGACAATTTGTTAATGGGCAAAGGCTTTAGCTTGTCACTTGCTGAGCTTGTCACTTGCTGACTTGCTGTCACTGTAAAGTGCTAATTTTTATCTAGTAAGAAAACACCATAGTAATAGCAACAAATATTATTTGATGATTTTTTTTTTTTTCAGGCTATGAGCTGACTGGCTTGGCCAGAGGTGGAGAACAGCTGGCTAAGCTGAAGAGGAACTATGCCAAAGCTGTGGAGCTGCTTGTGGAACTGGCCTCCTTACAGGTTGTTGGGAGGGAAAAAAGGAGGGGATCACTGGTTTCTCACTGTTCTGAAATGAAAGTAACGTAGTCTCAGTGATTGTAGCTTAATACTTTGAGCTGCACTATAGTCCTTTAGTCCCAGTGCTGTACAAAGTTGCAAACCTTTTCCAGCCATAAACCAGAGTTATATTACCGCTTCAAAGAAGTCCTTATTCCTTAATGCTAAGAAGAAACTTCCTTTGGGGAGTTGGTATTTGTAACTGCTCATGTGCAGTGTTCAGCGTGCTACTGACATTAGTAGAAAAAATTCTGCTTCTATCAAGAATGTAGTCTGTAAAGCTATATTACAGACTTGGCTTTGGCTTTCAAGTGCTGTTTGGTTTTGTGTATAGAATTGATGGAAATGCTGAATTTGTCTTGTTATGTATTTATTATTTAATCCCATTCCATCAGACATCCTTTGTTACTTTGGATGAAGCCATTAAAATAACAAACAGACGTGTGAATGCCATTGAACATGGTGAGTATTTTTCTATTTGGGATGTATAATATTTTTCTGTCTCCATGCAAGATGAGGAGCAGGGTCATGGAAGCCACTCTTCTTTTGACTCCTTTCTTGTTAGTAGGATTTCTAACCAGTTCAAGAACTCTTCAGAAAGCATTACAATGAAGCATATTGCAAGTAAGAACAAAAATTAAAAGCCCAGTGGAATGGACTGGAGTACACAGAGATAAATGAACATGCAAACATGAGAAACTAATCAGGCAGTTGTATTCAGAACCTATAGAACAAAGATTTCAGAAACATTCTGGAGTCTCTGCTAGTGACTTTGACTTACTTGGTCAGGTCTGTTGACTAGAAACAAAAGACAGGATGTTTCTATGTGTTAAGATGTTCTAATAGCTAGCATAATAGCTTTTAAAACTGTAATGGTGGTGTCCAGTGGAGAGATGGTGACTTTTTTTGTTGGTTTTGGATGGGATCGCAGAGTAGGCATCGAGAGAGAAATCTTGGTAATCTATTCAGGTTTGTGTTACACAAAACGGAACAGTCCTGATGTCAATACTCTGGTATTTTTCTTTCATCTGAATTCCTAATCCTTCATGTTCTTGTTTGTAAATTTGTTTCTTGCAATTTCTTAGGTACCACCTATGCACAATATTGCTGTGATTCCTTTTGCGGCAGTATCCAGGGTGCTTTGATTATTTCAAGTTCCTTTCTGAGTTGTTGATAGCTCGGATTTAATCATCTTTGCATGTATGCAATAACTTATTTCAGTACATGATTCTGAACTGTCCTTTTCAGTACTGTTTTTCATAGACTTGTTCCTTTGAACGTGCAGGCCTTATCTGCAGCTTATCATTCTGCAAATTTGACTGTAGAAAAGGTTTCCTCTGCAGCCTTCCAAATAACGTTGGTAGTGCTGATAACAGCTTTCTCCTTTCAAAAAGTGATTCTGACACATAGTTTGCCCAGTTGGATGTTGAAGCTTTAATGTCTTATCTCTTCCCTTGTGATGGTGTTAATATTTACTTGTTTTCATGATGGCTTTTTCAAACCAAGGTCATAATTCTGAGTAAAAGTGCTATATTGAACAGAGGTTTCTGAAAGAATGTGACGGAAGAACATAGTTTTAATTCAAATCTTGCCCACCTCTTGCAGGATTTTTTCTAACCACTTTCATGGGGAAAAAGGACCTTACAATCAATCAGGGATCAGTGCTTACTAATTCCATTGCATCTTTCAAAAGAACGTGCTATGGGAGATCATGGGAGATTCTGTGATGTTCAGAGTCCTAGTTTAGTCGTGGACTTACTGAAGAAAACAATTTTGTGTACTTGTCCATAATGAAATAGTATGATCTTCCATGAAAGACATGTAAATTTCCCCTAGCCAAAAGAATTACTAGATTGACTTTAAACAACCATCTGTGCACTGCATTAGATAACTTCCTGGCTAATATAACAGCAGTCCAACAACTTCCTTATTTATATTTTTTTAGTGATTATTCCCAGGATCGAGCGTACTCTTTCTTACATCATCACAGAACTGGATGAACGAGAACGAGAGGAATTCTACAGGTAAATATCTAAAACAAGACTAGACTGGTCTCTTTTTCTCAAATAGACCATTCCTCAGAAGGGACTTTTGAGAACTATTCACCAAATCTGGCAGCGAAGACTATTAAACATGATGTGGTTCTTACTGCACATTGAGTTTCCAGAGCTGGGCACTTGGAGATCTGCAATTACTTGTCATAAAGTTACAAATGAATCCCTACCACTAGGTTGTACATAGCTGTGATTATCATTCTTCCAGAGGGAATAATGGGGTACAGTAGACTGAGGTGTTCTGCTTTAGGGACACCTCTGCCATAGAGGTCAGTGTTCTGGGCTACCTGAAGCAAAAATGTCAAACCTGAAATGAATTAAAGGAGAATTAACTTCATTAAAGAAAAGCAGAGTAGTATAATACAGTGTTTAAGGTCAAGAATATAATTTATAGTTTGGATGAAGAAATGAGTTAATCTGCAGAGATGAAGTTTTTCAATGGCAGCAGCGAGCAATAAAAGCCTTTTGCCATTTGTTACAGGATTTTTGTTTCCTGGGGAACTTCTCGAGGCAGCTTTATTACATCCAAGTTGTATGGCATCTTTGCTGCTAGCCTGTTTTATGAAAATGTATTTGTTTCACAGATAAACCACATTTCTCTTCACAGGTTAAAGAAGATCCAGGAAAAGAAAAAAGTATTGAAAGAAAAATCTGAGAAAGAACGGGAGCTGCGAAGGGCTGCTGGTGGGGAACGTGAACCAGCCAATCTCTTAGCAGAAGAGAAGGATGAAGACCTTCTCTTCGAGTAACCCAGCACAGTTGTTGTATATGGAGCAGGGGACCCAGAATACAGAACGTCCATCTGCAGTCTAATTCAGGACATGTTGCCTCAATGATACTTACGTGGCTTCTCAGTTGGTGTGTAAGTCTTGAGTTGAATGGATTGTGGATTTCTCCTGGGAGATTAGAAATCTGGGAACTTGACTGCAGCATAGGAGGAAAAGGAGAGACGAGTCAGGTGCTTTACTATCAAGGAAAGCCTTCTATTGCATGTTCAGCCTGTTTCTTCACTTAGTAGGAATGACTGTCCACAGCTGTGGTTTTTGCGGGATGGCTCTGGATTTGCCTAATCAGATTCCTCTTTAATTGCTCCCCTTCCTAGTGCAAGCAGAGGAGAATGTTATTTAGAGAGGGACATGCATGTAATGTCCTTTACTGCTGTACTATTAACGTTCAAGTTGCTTAAAGCAGGTATTGGCACAGCTGAAGTCAAATGTCAGTAAAGGCAACTCTAGTTTTCTAACCTGTTGATGAAAGCTACAGTCTTCTGTGATTTATTTTTGTTGCACGATTGTTACCATTGGCCTAAAACATCTATGGTTTTAATCAGAGGTTCTGCCAACTTGTGTAGTGTCTGTGCTAGAAACAATTAAAAATTTTAAATGTTAAATATCTGGTGTCTCGCTCAATTTGCTAGAAGATGGTGGTCTTAAAAGCTTGTCATGTCRATTTCAAAATAAAACATTCACTTCATCCCCTACCCCCAACTTAGAATCCGCACTGGGCACATCTCTTTCCAGCCTGTGCCCACATTCACTTAACCTTTCCTGCTGTACGTAAGTAACCAAGAAGTGGCTCCCTCCTGACACAAACACATAGAAACTCTTCTCAACTATCCAGCTATGTGTTGCTCCAAATCTTCATTGCAACTAGTAGGTTGGCAAGCGAAGCAGGGTTGAATGTACAGTAGTCCATCCTTGCTGTGATTCTTTATGTCCTTTGCTGATTAGAGGAGTCTAGGAGAGAGGCTGATAAGCAGGCTGTCACTGAATGCTGCTCAGTTTGAAGGGCTGTTTTCCTGAAGACATTGGTTTGCAAATCGGCAAACTGAACACATGCCATAGTGGTAGTACTAGTACATTGTCTCTAGTACTACTAGTCTCTTCAAGGTAAGCATCTTGTTTTAAACATGATCCAGCACTTAACTGCAGATGCAGGGCAAGTGCAAGGAAATGAATTTCTATTAACACCTTTAAAAAGTCATTTTATAATTGTATGAAGCACAAGGCCATTTCTTTCCTCTTTTGAAGCTGAAGGCAGCACAGCTGAATAAGTTGTCCATACTCTGTACAGGTCCAGCTTGAAAGAGAGAAACTGTAGATCTGAGAACATGTTGTACCTCTCCCGCTGGACGCATGGTGTCAGAAGGAACAGGGTACATCCTCTAGGGCACTGATGGGTCACAGCATCTTTCACACATTTAGCAAAATGGCAGAAAGGCTCCCCCCAAGATCCACTACAAGAAGTAAAATCGTACAGTGATTTATTTTAAATCTAGAAATATTTTACATTTTTACATTAGTGTGCAGTTCATGATGTCTCAAAATACAGAGTGCAGATACATGTATAAAAGTACAATGTGGGGCTAACCACAGCTGTCAGTAAAGTTACCTTAATTATTTAAGGCATTAAACCCCCCATCTTATATTTTAAAAAGTCACATATAATTACATTCAAAAATTCTTTTATGCAATTCAGCTAACATTTATTTTTAATTAAATCTGGACTGGTAAAAATGCAGATACCCTCATTTCAATCTGATACAGCTCACTACAAAGCCTGTGATAAGGTTGAAGAGTTTCACCAGTGAAGTTTGCATAGTCTCTTTTACTCTCAAGGGAATTAACACACATTCTTCATTAAAGAAGGCAGAATCATTTCTTACACAAGGTAGTTCCAGGTCCAAACTGGCAGCAGATGGACAGCCAGGTACATTTCAGTGCTGCTCAAGCCTTTCCTTTCAGCAGGAGACAAAGCTAACACCGGTTATAAACTGTCATAGCACCTCTCTACATGGATGTCAGCAAGTACTGTGTGCCTTGGGATTTAAGAGAGTAGAGCTGAACTTCAACATTCTTTAAGTCTACATTCAAAAGCTTATTTGTATAAAAACAGCTTCTGTACACCATTTCAGAAAAACTGGGGAGACAAACATTAGTCAAACACATTAATGGCATGACTTACTGTTACTGACACTGCCTATGAACACTGAATACCTAAGGGGGTTCAGCAACCATCTTGAGCCGATTGTGACTGCAAGAATTTGGACAGTACCTACGTAGCTGAGCTAGGTTACCCTTAATGAACACATTTTACTGCTTTCCACCTTCTTGTCCAACTATGAAACAGTCAATACCAAAAAGCCTAATACATCTACAATCATCTTTCTTAAAAAAGGGTAGAATCGATACAATATTTTGTCATCTATGAAATGCTGACTATCCAATATACCTGAACATTGTAGTTGTCATAAACTATGGATTAAACTGAGAACACGCCTGCAATGTGAGGCAAAAAGCCATTATTTTGAATATCCAGCCCTTAGGCCAACAGCTAGCACATTATTATTTCTAACACTGAATTGAACTAAAGATATTAAAGTTTCCAACCCCTTTTCTTTCTGAAGGGTGATTATCTTATCCCCACTAATTGCTTAATTGCTTTTCAGCCCTAAATACTAATTAAACCAGCAAATAATTTTGCTTTCTAACAAGACAGGAATGCACTCTATACTTCCATTTTTCAATACAAAAATGTACTGAATGTTAGTTCAGTAACTAGAATAGTCATCTGACAATTTCTTTATATCTGCTATATACTTTGAGCTCTCTATTTAACTATGGGCGTGAATTTGTTCCGTTAACATTTGAAAAAAGAATATATGCAAGACAGAATGGAAAAAATCAACTACTTTTTCATCCTTCAACATTAGACAGAAGTGAACTACACATTGACATAACTCCAGTGTTTTACCTGTAGGAACAAAGAAACACTATGGCTAAAATTAAGAGATATTCACAGTCAAGGTTCTTTACGCCACCCAAAACCAAAACAGCCAAGATACTACTATTCAGTTAGCTTCAGTGACAGAACAGCCCTACTGCAGATGCATAGCCTTAGTAGTTAAACCTTCACAGCTCAGAATCATTTGAGGATGCAGAGATGTTACGATCTGCTTTGCAGAACACACTAGGATACAGACAGACCTTGCCTTTTGTTCACTTGTTTCAAGTTTTTTGTTTTAACCATTACAAATATTCCCCTTTCTTGTGACTTCTCAGTCAGTTACCAGTGTTTTACACATACTTTCACTGCAGTACTGAGCAAATACAGGACAATATGTTGGCTAGTGAATTACAATACTCATTTATAACACAGTAGCTACATTCAGCTATTTTAATTCCAGTTAGTTACCCATTAGACCAACAGCCACAAGATGAACCATTTGCAGAGATTAAAAAACCCCATTATCTTCCAATGTTCAGCACATCAGTCTCTTTTAGTCAGTATTCTGTTATAAAACATGAGAACTTATGTTGACCTTTAAGCAGCATGTCTTATAACTATGTATTTTTCACAAAAATATAACCTTTGCCTTTCTAAATATCTCTACAGATCTGTGGAAAACAGCGGCTCCAATCAGTCAATATGTTTTAAAGAAATTTCCATAAAAATATCACATCTAAAAGATCAATATTCATCTCTGATTGGACCTAAAATTAATGTGCAGTCAAATCTGATTTAAAAAGTCTGACTAAAGAGACACAAGGATTGAAATATTTACATTATACACATTTTCCAATTACAGTGCTATTAGAAAGTGGAATGTTTGAGAATTAAAATATTAACTCAAGCCTCACAGGGCACCTCCAGACCTTCATTCTGTGTATTTTTTGAACAGGAGAGATTTCTCATTAATATTAACATTTTTCATGTGTAGATTATTTCTCTGTCCAATGATCTGTAGAATTATGCTCCTGAACTACCATCATGTCCCTCAAAGTCATTAAGTTAAGTGTTAAATAACATTCATATTTATAACTATGTGACAGCATGGACTGTATATACACACACACTTAAAATCTTTGATTTCATAAGGGTGATTTTAGGTAAAAAAGGTGGATTTATGTATAAAAGTAGTTTCTAGAAAAATCTATCTAAAGCTTTAGAATTTACTACTGACAAGGTCTCCATTTCTAGACCACAGAGAAAGAAAACTTGGACAATCTTTAAATCAGTTAAATCAGCTCACAAGCTGATTAGCGTATTTTTTCAATAYGCAATTTCACTGGCAAAGGATGCAGCCACTGAGGTCTAGAGCTCACATGCATTTATATTAGAATTGGGCAGACCTACACACAATCTCCTTGGAAAGATTACTAAACTGAAGTCCGTTTGTTCCTTGGAATTGCTCTCTCATCGTAGCCAGGTAGAGGGCACCCACTGGGGTTCTGTGTCAAGTTTGTTTATTAACCGAAGTAACTCCTGATAGGCCTTATCAAGATCAGAATTCACAACTGCTGTATCAAAGTAGTGGCCATTGTTCTGTTCCATCTCCCTCGTCTTCTCTATGATTTCTCTCAGCTCTTCTGGCTACAAACAAAAACAGAGAATTAGTGTATGTGTGTAAGCCTCTCCCCAACAACAACAGAGTAGGAAAAGGTTAACAACTCAACTCAGAAAAGTATTTTACACAAGTTTTCATGGTATTGTTACCACCTATTGAAAAGCTTACAATAACATTGAACCAGGATACATATTTGAAAGTTAAGGGCACTTATGGCCAATGAGAAAGGATTGTCTTAAGTGGCAAGCCAGTAAATAACTGTCCCAGACTGAAGTAAACGAAGATCTAGCACTGCTCATTTTATGACATTCATCTTACTGAGGCTCTTAAATCATGTTTCTGAAAAATACATTGTTAAGTTGGTAAGCCCATTATCTTTCTGAAAAAGACTGGAGATGGCAGAGATAGTGTGAGAATAAGTTTGAATGGTGGAGAACAAGGCAACATTCCTCTGAAGATGTAGCAGTACAAACACCAAACAGCCAAAGGCAACAGCTATCACTGAAATATTTTCACCAATAAACAGCAATGAGAACCACAGTGAGAACTATACACTTAAGTTGAYCGAATCACACTAGCATCAGGTAAATGACATTGCAGAAAAATGGAAAGCATTTGGGAGCTGGGAGGGAGTATGTCAAAAGCAAGAATATTGCAGATGTAGATAAATGATGCAAAGGGAGAAGTAGAAATGGTTTGTTTTACTTCAGAATTTGTTTATGCTTGGATTCTAAAAGTGTGTTTTTCTATTCTGCAGCTTATTTTTGTATTATATAAAGGAATATTCAGGTATAATTTTTGAGATAATTTTCTAAAAAGGATATTTTCAAAAGGGATGCCAGGCCTTTAAGATTTTTTTCCTAGGTGTTATATACACTTAAGAAAATCAAAGCCACATACAGGCATACATGCAAGAAGTACCCTTTTCTTTATCAGGGGAAGGGGTTTAACACAGTAGCATTTACCCAACTGAAATAAATACAACTCCAATACAATTAATCAGAAAGAAAACAGGCATAGTTTAACACCAGCAACAGTGTATTAATTTTTATTGCAAATGGACTCCTTGATTACTGCAATAAAAAACCAGGACACATGTAAGATGAAGTATTTATGTAAAATAAAGTTTCATTCATTGCATAACCATGAAGGAGGAAACATGCCCATCTAAAGACTATGATTATATTTGACTCCATGCAAATTAAAAAAAAAAAAAAAGGAAAAAAGAAAAATCCCTCTGTTTCTCTGTTTTAAGACTTGGACTTTAATGGACTTTTAGATCTTCTTTTAGATCTTACATCCAGGCAATACATCACCCTTGCACCAAACAAGAAGAGCAAAACAACACAGCCGTAGAACACGGTGAGGTACAATTCCTGACCAACAGCCGTATCAGGAGTCCCTTTGAGTTATGCTGGGAAGACTGTTCTTCCTCAGTGTGAACTGCATTATGTTCAATTAGTACTTTGAAGATACTATGGTTGCAAAGTGCTCCCACCAACCACTGTAGGGTAGATTTCAGTTAAAAAGCTGAAGATCAACATATTTCATTATCCTAGCAATAAGCACTTTGTATCTCATAAGCTGCTAAGGACCTTTTCTGAGCTTTCGGACACCCTGGTTTAATCTATGGGTTTCATTTCCATTCTACAGAACTAACTTCCCATTAACTAAACGATCTGAACTGGATAAGCTGAGATCTTGACATGACTCTGGTTGAAACATGAAAAGTGATCCTACAGGATCAAGATTAAAATAACTTTATCTGAAAAGTTTTGGAATACATTTTCAAATAAATGCTTTTCCAATGGCAGATAAGTTCTCAAAAGAAAAACAATAATCATTTGCTCCCTAGAATTACCCTCAGGTTTACTTGAAGACGAAGTTGGGTTTTCCACAGTTTTGAAATAAAGGGTCATATTTTTGTACCCAAATGCAGAGACCACAACTGAGACATTGTGCCCCAGGATTATTAAATTAGCAGTGGATTCCCTTGCCTCATACCTCTCACATTCTGTTAGGCAAAAGCATCCTGAGCCCTTCCCTTAGTATGGTCTGCCTACTAACCTGCAGCACACAGATCTCAACTACACCACTTCCCATATATTGTCAGTATCATTACCATCTCCCAATTCCAAAGAGTATACGAATTTGTTTACCAAAAGCATTCCAGATCTGTAAATAAAAAGCAGCATGGTTTCAGAAGAAGTGTTAGACACATTACCTTTGGGTTTTTCCCTTCTTTGGCCAATAAAGCACGTAATCTCTCTTGTGAAGGTGGTGCAACAAATATAATATACGGCTTCAAGTCAGAATTACGTAGTGTCTTCAGCGACTGCAGAAATAGGTTTTATTAAATATTTAACAGTTCCACACATGAAAAGGGCATTTAATAATGCATTATTTGCGTGCTATAATTGATAATATACTCTTCAAACACAATGACAATTGTACAATACATTAACAGCAGTATAATTAACCATAACAGTATTATCATCACCACTCATGAGTTCAGTCACCATTTCCTACAAAATTGATATTCCAACATTTTTCAGCTTCATGGAACCCAAACATTTACTTTTGTTCAAGAATACTCTTCATAACTAAACTCTGAAGGAACATATCTTTTGGTATCCAAAAGCAAAAAAAAAAAAAAAAAGGTCACCTACATTGAAGTAAGTTTCCTTACAATGCTAAGGACTGGTATCAGCTTTTAACAGAGAGAAGAGTCTTTAAATACTACAGTTCACTTTAAATACTACAGTTTAACATTTTCTGTTTTGAAGATTAAAATACAAGGTATCAGATGCACTACTACTGTATGCTTAGCATATTTTTTTTTGGCAGGTTACATTTATATTAAGAAACAGGAAATAAGAAGAACCCAACTGTAGTTTGATTTTTCCAAAAGGTTCCCTTTGTGTGTCTCGGGACAAACAGCTTGTCTCCGAGATAAATTTTTACAACCACAGAATTAGATCAATTTTCAAAGCGTTATGAATTTTCAACTTATTACATGCTTTCCGATACCCATGAAAGTATCACATGGTCCCAACTGGTGGTGGCTAATTATAGCTTCAATACTACCAGACTTTACTGATGTGTCTGAGTTTTAGGGCTTCTTTTGCAGCATCTGTAACAGCAGTAGACCTCATACATACCATATGTATTAGAAATGGGCTGTGTTCCAGGACTCTGCCTCTTCCCATGTTTGACTAAATTTCCCAGTTGAGGTCTGTACGCATAGTTTGTCTCTTCTTTCTCCATAATCAAAAGGTCATAGCTAAAGAGCTTTTCAATATTGTTGATGTGATGTACTTTAATCCTATCTGTTATGGAACTGCATAAACATTCCCAAAATGCAGTTTCCAAGTATAATCACAAACAACTTCCTCTCCATCTTCAAAAACCTCAGAGTTCACAGAGTAATTGGAAGACTGAGAGACACAAATCTTATTTTACTTAATTTTTCAATTCAGATAGTTCTCACCAGCTTTAAGTATCTGGAAACCAAGGCCCCTATTACCTTTAGCACAGATAAAGAAGATGCATATATTTCCAAACAAGGAACAAGAAGGCTGTATTCATAACACACTAAATAGAGTTAACTGAACACCACTGAAAGAAAACTTGGAATAAACATGAAAATGGACCTTGAAAACACAGTCATTTTATATAAACCAAATACAGCTCTTTAGATTTTCACAGTAGCTTCTACAGTTAAAATACAACAGGCAACAGCTTTGCCATACCTGGGTATGAAGATTTAAAAGGCATATCTTGCCAGAGTTGATTACTTGCCGCACGGAGTCTATGCTAGTACCATAGAGGTTCTTTTCAAACTCTCCATATTCAATGAACTTCCCTGCAGCTATGTCACTCTCAAATGCCTGTCTGGAAATGAAATGGTAATCCCTGCCAGCTAGTTCAGTCTCTCGCCTGCTCCGAGTAGTATCTACAAACAAGAGCAACAAAAAAGAATTGAGACAGTGATGCACCTGTAGAACTGAAGAGGAGAAATAAGTATTTCTTTTAGGAGAGACATTGCTAACCAAGCAAAAAAAGGCATTTGAAATATCCAAGAAATGCAAGTATTTTATTTTCTACAATAAATATCCCTGAACAGTTGCCAAAGGCTGAACCTACATTTAGAGGTCTTGTTTACACTATCTAGAGGAAAAAAAAAAAATAGTCAACAAGGAAAGGAATAGTTTCACCTGTGCAGCTGCATTCTGGATGTGAAAACAGCTATTAGTTGTTTACAACAAGTTATACTGTTAAGCTGTTTGTAAACCTAATTTAGGGTACATTAGACATTAAAAATATAAAATTCACTGAAATATAAGTTGTTTGGGAAGGCACTAAAGCCACCTAACTTTAAATTTATGCAGGATATGTAGGTTAAAAATTCTTTGACCAATGTACCAGTTTCTTTTTTAAACTCCTGTAACTCCAATTTTATTCAAACTGAAATATGTGTGTGTCTTTTAATGCCTCTATAACACCGCGTTGGGACACTGGATTTGCATTGACTTACCAAAGCTCCTTTTTGCCACACAAGACGTAACTTTTTTTGTCCCTTATCCAAGAGCTGACTATATCTGGCTCAAAACCCCCAAACTCCTAATTGCTATTTTCAACACAAGAGGATTTGTCTGCAGACAATGTTTAGAATAAGCAATCGTATCTGCCCATCAAACTTACGGGGAACTGCAGAAGCAAAGCGATCCACTTCGTTATTCATAAGTCGCTGCCGCAATTCATTTTGGCCGCAGTTCGGTGGGCCGATCAGAACAATAGGCCGTTTCCTATTTGCTGGTTGATGATACAGTGACATTTCCTCATAGGTCAAAATTTCCTCATTGTCATAATCTTGAGAGAGAAACAATAAAATAGTCACAACGTACTTTACTGCTAGTTGCATGTATTGCCTGTCATGCAGTATCAAGTTTCAGGCAGCTCCTGACTCTCTGCCCAGCATCTAACTGCGAGTCACCAAAGCAACAGAACCCCAAAGATCATCACTTGCCCAGTAAGACAAGGCTTTTTTCCCCCCTTTCTGGAGAAAGAAAATGTGTTTCCACTTACTACTGATATAAGTAGCAGCATAAGCTCAGGAAACAACTTTCTTGCCAAGGAACAAGTTTCTAGTACAAGAATAACACTTCATGCCCAACAACAACAAAAATCATCAACCCAATCCCAAAGTACTTTTGTAAGAATATAGTATAAATAGCCTACAAACTCTCTGTGGAGAAAGTTTCCATTTACTAAACTTAATTATGCAGAGTGAGATGATATTACAAAACCATAATAAATTGGTTCATCATTGTAAAATTATGAGTGCTTCCATGCCTAAAAAGCTATCTGTTTTTTTACCCCATCATCTGGTCTTCATTAAAGACACTAAATGAGCCCTACAAATTCTGCCACCTCTTTTACATCTTTCACTAAATGCTATTACAAACCATACTACTGCTCCCAACAGAATATCTTCAGGCAGTATTTCTAACATCATATCCTGAATTTCAGCATTCTTTTCACAAGGTTATTTGTAGAGTCTTTTATAGTTGCTTATAAGTGCACACACTGTACAAAAGACGTCGCTTACCATCATTTTTATTTGCATTGTATAAAACCTTTTTCCGTTTCTTTTTGTTTTTCTTCGCGCACCAGAGTTTTCCTAACCAAAATAAAAATCATCACAATCAAATACCGATACAGTAAAAAGCTTCCTATCCCACCCATTATCTGGATCTTTAAGTGGAGAATTTATTCTGCAGTTTTGAAAAGGCATAATATTCTTCATTTCATTACAACGGTTCGGTGTACTAAGCAAATGGTGCATGCCAAGGACTTCAACTGAGTCATGGCAGATAAAATTCTTTAAGAAAAAAGGGGCTTTCCAAATTCCCCCACATCATCCTAATTACATTGCACATAGTTATGAAAGAAACATGTGATTTATACAACGAAGTGCTAAATTCAGACCTGTATTTACATGAAGAATTTCAAAAAACCATCCCACTTGTATCACAAAAATGGAAGATTTTTCTACAACTCTATAACAACAAGGTTCCAGATATCACTAATTAGCACTTCTATGAGAGTTAGATTTTTTTTTTCCTTGGAAAGCATATAGCCAACCTGATTTTTCTGGCTCCTTGTCTTCTTCTATGGTTTGCTTCATTGCTTCTCTTTGTTGCTGAAAACTTTTTCCTTAATGCATTTTAAAAAAAAAAAAGTACAAAAGCAGTTAACATTTAGAAACCATTTCCATACTTTTTTAATAATGACTTACTCATTTTACTTTTTCCTAAGCTTTTACATCTCTGAAGGTTCTAGTAGAATATGACATAAGAGAAATTTAAAAAGAGAGATTAAAATTTAAAAAGAGAAACTAAAATTGCTGCAAAGCTTGTTTATTGCTTTGAAAATATATTCATCAAGAAAGACTGGCAGAGCATTTATACTATTCTGGACAGTTTTGCCTGGAAAATTGAAACCACTGGAAAGACYACATTTCCCCACTATGATGATATGGTTTTCTAATTGTTTTTGTATGTTAAACGTGTTCTATTTATACTAAATCTTTTGAACTTCAGCTTGAAAAAGATTAGCCTATATTTAAATCAGGGTTCCTCTCAACTTACTCAAATGTCATAAAGTAACAGTGCGATATTCTATGGAATTTGAAAAGTCTTTTGTTCACTGTGTTTAACAGATCAGAAGATCTTTAATGGACTAGAGTGCAAGTACATATTTCAATGCAAAAATTATATAACTTCCGTGTCTGAAAACCCTATTACTCAAAGGCGCCCAACAATTAGAAAGGAAGCATGACTGTGACAAATAACTGAAGCTCTTTGCTAAGTGAAAACATGCAGAAGACTTACCACGAACAAGATACATTTTTCAAATATACTACTTGATATAGTAAGAAACCTAACTGCTGCTCTCATCTCCAGAGAACAAGCAGGCTAAAGTCCCACGTTTCTGCTGTAGCCAGCAGAGGGAACTCTGAATCCACAGAGTCCTCAAGGCAGAGGAATAAAGGAAGAGGAAGGTAGCTCTTGAAAGGTGAACTGCAGTGGAAGAGGTAGCTTTACTCTGCATTTACACCTATACATGGAGATGCCTCTAAAAGGTCAACCTTTTAGGTAAGCAAATTACATAACCAACAGTGAGCTCTGTTGCAAAAGGTTCAAAGTCACAGATATTTAAGGCAATGGATATTTAAGGGTATATGAGCCTTTGAAAACCAGAATATTGCCCCTACGGCTATGGGAACAACTGGCTGTCAAGCTTTTTCTAGAGCTTTATTTACCAGGGATAAGGCCTGCCAATGGCTGATTATCTTCATCTCCATCTCTGTAAGCCTGCCACCAGTTTGGATCTTCTTGGCTGATCACATGGAGTATATCTCCTTTCTGAAAAGATAGGCCTAACTCTCGGCAGGGGACGTAAGGGTCATCAGAGGGATCATAGTCAAAATGCGCTTTCACATGTATCTGTGGAAGATCAAATTAAAAAAAGAGGAAAAAAACCTGTGACTTCTGAAGAATTGCACCCCATCTTCCTGTGACTGCAGTGGAGCTCCAATATATAAAACCACCAAGATCCTATAAAATGGAAACTTTATCTGGGGTGTACAGGAGATACTGGAATGGAATCATTACCTAACTTAGCAATGGAAAAGACACAGTTGTGCTAGGTTGGAGATGAAGGCCTGAATTTAACTCCTGTTGATTTTAAAGTCTATGCAATTTCCTCACCATTTTAGGAGGCAAAACCCCCTGAGCTACTGATTTAAGTTCTTTGCATTCAAAAAGTATCAGAGATATTCTGATTTGTTTAAAATACCTAATAAATACACAGATTGAAACCCATTTGCTGGGCTTTAGGTGAAGTTTCACTTGTAAAATATTTTACTCTGTCACCAGCCATTAATGTTTTTGTTTGGCTGTGATATAAATCTGTGCATTCTTTCTTCAAACTGTTAAAGCTGTCTCAAGAAAAGTATGTTAGCTAAAAAGATAATGAACAAAGTTTCCAGTATACAAACTTTTCCTCCCAAAGCATATTTGCAAGTTCCAATCAATCTAGTTTTTTTTATATATATATATATATATATGTAAAAATAGAGAAATCGAGAATTTCAAAATAGAATTTCAGAAGCACAGGCAGTTCTACTTTTATCATTTCTTACTATTTTAGAAACTGAGTTAAAATCATACTAAGAGTTTCAGCTTAACACCATCCATCATTTTCCATAATTAATTCAGGTGTTAGTCTGGTAACAATTAAACCAATTTAAACGATTAAGTTTTGTTTTTGTTCCACAATGTAAATGACCTACAGAAGAACTTTCTACGCATTACTGGAAAAACAAGGTATGTATCACCAAGCTCAAGAACTTATGTAGAGCTACTTACAACTGTCTCCTTCGCAGGAGGTGGCTTGCTCTGCTGACTGGGAATCAATACAAAGGTCAGAGTACCATGCATGTCAGCCTGAGACAAAAAATGGACTCTTCAGATACAGTATCAAAATATGGTTTAAGGTTAAGAATTTTAATAAATAACATATTTCAGAAAATGCTTCAAAAATTCCCATAAAAGGCGGTTCCTAACAGCACATCATCTACCCCTTAACTGGCTTAAAAGATATAGTACAGATACAGATGCAGTGATTCAGTGACTGCTAGAAAGCCAAATGTTGATTTTTAAAAGCCTAGCATTCTTGGTTATACATAAACTATTTCTATTTGAAATGGAGCCGCTGCAATTCTGCCGGGCAGAAACTTAAGAGAAACGGAGAATAATATTCTCTTGTTCTGTTCAAAAATACCAACAAGTGGATCTACACTGGGAAGAAAAAAAAATATAAAATATTATTATTTTTCTAAAATTGCTTAAGTGGAACAGTGTTTTCAAACCTAAACATTTCTACTATGATTTTATGCTGTTAACATTAAAGTATACAAAACACTGTTTAAAAATTTAACTAACACACTCAAATCCTGCATCTGTAAAGTACTCAGTATCAATATTGCAATCACCCTACTAACAAAGTAGAACATAATAAATGCCCTGGCTTTAAAGAATTCTTATTTTTTTGCATACTCTTGTATACAGAGTGTGTTTGCACACAAAATGAATATCTAGATAACATGCCAGTACCAACCTGTGACAAGGTCTACATGCGTCTCACTTCCTATAGATCATACCATGAACTGTAACACAACAATTTATGTTGCATAAAACCAAAGCGTATGCATGTATCTCAAAAAATTCAGACCTAAGGCTTAAATAAAGTAACCATAACTGAGCATAACATGATTAGGCTGCAGGAAAGGAAAATCCATGATTTTCAGTCAGCATGCATAGCTCCATGAGGAATGCATAGAATTTCACAGTGATTGCGTGAATAGTCTTAAGTCATGTGCAGTTTATTATCATTTGAGTAGCAAGTGGTGAGGCAAAATTAAGAAGGAAAGTAATTTCCTTCTCCTGTGCTTGTTTTAAGTATTCTTTGGGGACTAAAGCATTTTAAAACTTCACTTTCACATTACAAAATACAAAAGATAACATATAAAGACTTAAAAATATTCTTTTAAATTAATGATTTTTAAAATATATTAAAAAAACACAAAAGTTTTGGGGATTTTTTTGGGGAGGTTTTTTTTTTTTGGTGATGGGTTTTTTTTTTTTTTGATTTTTTATTGTAATTTGCTCTTATGTTAATGTATTCTGGTTTTAAATCTTTTATTCTGTAACTCTAGGTTGCAGGAGCTGCTCAAGAGCAGAACAAGCTCTCTGCAGAGAACTAAACTGCCAGACTTGAATTATCTGTCAAGCATCGACAAAACACTCTTTTTTCAGAAGCATAGGACTTAGCTAAACATGGCTTTTTAA
>JAYKAV010001044.1:385871-453505 GCA_035582835.1 Phoebastria nigripes | reverse complement strand
CCAAAACACCCCCCAAAAAACCAAAAAAAGACCCCAAAAAAACCCCCAAAAAACCGCTTAATTTATTTAAGCTGCACTAAAGATTGAAGAACTGAATTGCTCCATACCATAAGATTCATGATTTTTAAAAAACCATTTTCCTAAGGAAGCACTTATTTGAAAGATGCAAAATAGAAGATGAGAGTTGCTAAAAAAAAACAAACAAACAAACAAACAAAAAAAAAACAAAAAACAAAAAACCACAAAACCAAACACAAAAAAACCCAACAACAAACCCCAGTATGTGGTTGGCACAAGGCTATAAGCTCCCCTGCAGCAAAGCTTGGGATAGCAACTTCTGTCAGGAAGTCCTGTCCAAACCCAAGTTGACAGAAGTTGTACAGATTCTAAATGGTAGTATGGCTACTGCTATATGAAGATACCCACAAGTTTATCGTCTGTGACTATTTCTCATTTTGGAAGGAGGGAGAGTGTTTACAAGTTAAATATCACCTCCACATTCAAATTCCAAAACTTTCATAGCAATCTTAAACGGACAAAAAAGCTTACCTCCTTTATATATAACTGAGAATCAGTACTTACCAATGGAATATCCCGAGCTTTCTCAATGCGAACTATTTTAACCGTCTCCCCTCCATACACGCCAACGTTTTCATAAATTTTTTCATCTGTCACAAGCTCTGGTTGCATTTCTTGTTCCGCAACCTTATCATGAGCCAGTAAAAGTGCCTAGTGTTAAACAAAATCAGCTCAGTTACAGAAAATTTCACACCTTATATGTACACAAAATAGTAGAGTTCAATGAAATTCTGCAATTTGAATAGTCTTTGCAGGTTATTGCAAACTGACTCAAGCCATTTAAAAAAAAAAAAATTATCACAGCTATGTAGCACCTACTGCTACATGCTTTCCAAAACTTTCCTTTCAGATTGGAAAAGAATAAAAAAGCAATTTTGAACACACAACTGTGACTGTACTTAGAGCTTCTCCTTCCTCAAAAAACAGACATTGGTTTACTATGTATGTGACTGAGGATACAGGCATAAGAAATTACTGTAGTGAAAACTACTCATGGATTTACATCACCACCACAGGACAAAATTTCCTTTATGCACCCTATGGTAAGCACGAAACAGCTGTCAAAGAAAAAAAAACATTGATAAGCAAAGCAGCTCATGTGTTGCCCTGACTCTACTGATCTACTGCTACATTGTTTATGTGCAAATTACCCTGCAATACCCATAGAATGTAGCAAGGGCTAAATACAATCATTTACTACCCTTGATTAGAAGTTTCCATTGGTTGCTGGAAATTGGAAACTTCTCATCCTAGAAAAATATTAAGAGATTTGCACAGAGTTGAAGAATAAAATCCATCCTTGCCCAGTCAGCCCAAAACATTTGCAAAAAATAAATTATACTGAAAACAGCACCAAGAAATACATCCCATAGGTTAGAAGTTCCATTTTGGTTTACCTGCATGTGAGGGGCATTCAGCAAAGCATTAAGCTCCTGCCCATCCTTATGGTGACTGGGTTTCAAAACACTCTGTACCTAAAAAGAAATCAAGTAGTGAAACTCTTAACCTACCCAGTGATTTATCAATCTTCCCTCCCCTACTCAAGCAAAAACCCCTAGTTGCAATTATTCATTTTACTGAAAGTAAAGTATATCCATGTAATTGTTACACTGACTGATTGAACTTAATCTGGTACACATTAGGAAAACATGCAATGAGACCACAGGACTACTCCAGCATATCTTGCCTCAGTAGTTATCTACCAAATCAAAGCTGGTATCCTGTGCATCACACAGATTTGTCAATACCAGAGACTGGCAATGAGCTCAGCTACCACAAAGATGCACACAAAAAATTAAACTCTAGAAAGGAACATGATAGTGAAATCAGTCACAATGAAGTCTATTATGTGAATATGATGGGTCTTTTAAAATGGACTAATTTCTCATTAACATGACTAGCCTCCCTTTTCCTTAAAAGCAGATGGTTTATTTTTACCCAAAGTATTTCCACCAACAGCAAGACTAAAGATTGCAAGACAGGTTTTGCAATGCATCTGGAGCCCCTGCCTCAGAAAGTGTACAAGTCAAAACTTCAAAAGGTCCCAGGAAACCAGGCTTCTTTGGCTGGTTCCAAAATAAGCCACATGAACACAAGGACAGTTTTTGCTCAAGCAGCTTCAGTTGCCTAAAAAGGTTTGCCTTCTCATACAGTTACCAAACACGCGTTGCCATCATCTCTTACAAGTATTAGAAAATCCTGGTATGCTTATAGAGAAAGCCAGGAACAGGGAAGTCCCTCTTACCTAAAGGTGAGACTGAAGAAGATACTTTCCATAGCCATTACCCTCTGGCCTAATCTGACCAAAGGCACACAAGTCCAAAAGCACAAATGAATCCAGAGACATTAAGAGTAGATTATACATACCAGAGCCACAGCTTTCAGTGGGATGGAAAACATTTTTTTCAAGAGCTTTTTACTCTTAAGGATGAGGTAATGTGACATAACAGAGAATCAAGAAACCACAAGTTCCAAAGTGAAAATAATTAAGCTTTTTGTGTGATCTAACAATATCTAAATGTCTGAAGAGCCTCTACCTATGAGCAATTACCTACATAAATGCTAACAACTCTCTTGGATGCTACCAGATGACTGCACTGAAAACAGTGAAGATACTTTTAAATTCTAGCATAAGCCACTAAATGAACCGTTCCCATGGAACAAGATCCTTACATTGCCAACAAAACACTGTCACATGGAACAAGATCCTGGGCTTAGCAATAAACCTGGCACAACCTCCAAAAGCCTTCCGACATCCCTAGAACATGCCTCATGGCAAGCAAACCTAGCGTAGCTTAGAAAAGTCAAACAGGAAGCCAGATTTAAGTAAGTTTTTTACTGATTTCTTTAAAACCCTAGAGAACAGAAAGAATTCAGCTTCATATAGGCCTGACCTCAGTCATACCTCTGAACTGGCCAGGAAGCTATTATACCTGGCTTAGCCTGAATTTTGGGATGCCATATAGCAGACAGAGCACTGTAAAGGATATATTTCACTAACAAACTTTTCCTCTGTGTTGAAAGAAGAGATTCTTCTATACAAAAGACTCTCTCATAGAGGTTTATTTAAGGTCTCTAACTTTCAAGGGACTTACAGTTCCTTTCCTGAAGAAGCTACAAGAAGCTTTAAAGCCTTATTTATCCAATCTTTATGACCCTTTTACAGGAAAACCTACTTAGAAAGCAACTTGGAAGTCCTGCAAGCAAGACAACCTTTTGAATGCAAGGTCAGAGGTTGGTGATTTGACAGGGGAAAAGAAAGCAACCAGGCCCAACCAGTCATTCTGTGTGCGGTAAATATCCTTCAAGTTGAATTTCTGCTTTGAATAATTTAATTATTCAAAACTTTAATAGCTCCTCCTCCCTCCCTTTTAAGAGAAAGAAACATTTATTATTTGCTTATTTAATGAAGTGCTAGGAAAGCTTCAGGCTTCTATACAAACCACTTATTATACCAGTATTGCCGCATGCCAGATTCCTTTGTTACTCGTGGTAATGAATCCCACAGTTTTGTAGACTGTCATTCCAGAAGTGACACACTACGGATAGTATAGGCAATCCACACTAAATATGTAGCAATAACAGTATTTTCTTAACTCTTCAGCCTAGTTTTTATTGTTAATTATGTTAACTTTAGTTCAAGCAGCCCCCCAAAAGCTATCAATTTGGTTTCACTATACACACCACAATTTGGAGGCACAGGCTGGAGTGATATTAAACATTTAGAATTTAGCTGCACCTGCAAAATCCTGTTGTTGTTTACTCTCAGGTGAGCAGGACTGTCAGAGGGAATATACCTACACATTGTAATGCACTTATACCAGAAGTTACAAGCTTCCAGTGCATCCTCTCAAAAGTACCGATCTAGTTTAATTGCCTGCACTTGCTGAAGTGAACAGTAGCAAGTTCAAAACCTTTAGAAACATAGCCTATATAAATTGAGCCTATTAAGTATATTGAATAGCAAGAACATCTTTAAGATATTTGATATGTGCTGTTACAGGCCAAAAATTACAAACTGTCTTGAATGCTGCATCAAATATTCTTACAAGGTCAAGATTCAGACCATGTTCCCATAATCCTTGCCCCCATCTTGGTCAAGTTTAAATGGATTTCAAATCAATTTAATTACACTTGATGTTTACTGGCTATTTTTATTTAAGACTCGGAGTACACCACATTACATGAAGATTAGCTCTCTAAAATAAATTCCTTAAGCTCAAGTGCTTCATTCCACCTTTTTAATTCAATTAATGTTTCTTCTAAAAAAAAAAAAAAAAAAAAAAAAAAAAAAAAAAAAAGGAAAAGTCTGGAGTTGTTGGTGTCTGGTTATCAGAACCAGTGGGAAAAGTTAACTGTACAAGTGTACTACTAATTTTAAAAATTTCCTAAAGAGGACTAGAAAATAAAAATGTACCATTCCACTCTCATGTATTGTTAATAGTTACAAAATTAAAAATAAAAAAAGTTTTCACAACACACTGTTCATACACATTATGTTTTATAAAAGCAAATCATCAATTAAAGAGTAAATGAAAACAGATTTTTTGAATTAAGTTCAGTGTAGCAAATGATAATTCCCTCACACTTCCGAAAGTGTAGTTTAATTAATTTAATATTAATTTTTAATTTTTTTTTTTCTAAAGGGAGGATGTTTCATGTTGCAATATGAATTTGTGTTGCAAACTGTCTTTTCCTGTCAGAGCTACAGAAGCATGAGCTCTAGAACAGGTTCTCTTCCACACGATAAAGCCTCAAACAAAACATGTCTGTAGCTTTAAATTAGGACATGCACTCCAAAACGGTTTCAGAGTTGTACACTTGTCACTGATGACCTGTGCACTAAAACATGCACATTAGCATTACCTGCCATTTAAAATTAGTTATGCAAGTATCTGCTATTTTTCTTTCTTGTAATGTCTTGTGGCTTTTATCATCAAGGTTTTATCAGTTTCTTAAATCCAGGCTTTTGCAARTGTCTTTTCAAAAACACCCTGAAGAAAGTAAACTGCTTTTTGGGGGATCTTCCCACGCCTATGTTTAGGGATGGAAAAAACAAAAGACAACTAAAAATCACAGTACAAGAAAAAACCCAGGCAGGCAAGATAGACACTTTGTCAGGGTGAAAATACAACTTTTCCTAAAGCAGAAATAATTTCCTCCCATACTGCTACCATAACAAATACAGAAGCCTTTCCAAAAGGAATAAAGGATCTGAAAAACAAGCATAAGATCTATTCAGGCAAGACTAGGAAGTACAGAATGATGTGAATGGAGGCCTCAAGGTGTTCCTCTTGAGACACTTCTGTCAGTCACAGAAATATTTCCGGCTCGATCATTTCAGGATGCTATTTAACATATTGCAAAATACAAGTCACTTAAATACACCAGAAGCTGAATCACCGAGAAACTAGATTACATCTGAAAATGGGAACAGACATATGCAATATATTGACTTTTCAGGAATTTCAAGGCTGGACAAGACAGGGATGGGAGATGAAGAATCAAAACAAGTGCAGGAATACGTTCGCCTTTTATGTCTTAATAGTCTCCTGGGTGATGACAAAATTCCATTGGTTTAAAAATTTTAGATTAAAGAAATATTTTCTTTATGCTTAACCTCCTTCATGGATTGCTAAGAGACACAAAACTGGCTTTGCACCACCTTCTGATTTTAGGAGTTACCAAATCACCTGAAAAAAGAGAGAGGAATGTGTTGGGAAGATGAGGGGTAGGGAAGATGGGGAGGACTATGAAAGTTTGAAAACAGACTTAGAGTTTTCCTAGGCATATTTTCTTCTTGGAAACTTCTATTAAGCAGCAAATAAAAGGTCATCATATTCATGAAGGGGAAAAAACAGCTTAAGAGATAAATCTGTAATATCCTGTATTATAAATGAAGATTCAAAAACTCTGGCTTGTATCTGAATGAAATCCCAAACTAGGCCTGTGTAAAGTGGGTGTTTGGGGAAGTAGTTTACAAACAGAAGTTAACTGAAAAGGTTCCTTCAGACTCACAGACATCGAAGAAGCCTGGTGAGGATCCTATAGAAGCCTGCAGGCTGATGAATAAGCCAGAAGGAAGCTCGTATGTAAAATACTCCCACCTGATTTTGGCACAGCCTTACTGACAAACCTAAACAGGAAAATCCTGAGCTGCAGTTTAATCAGCACACTGCACCTTTAGATAACATTTAAATGACATCCCTCAAGAATCAGTAACTTCTGCAAAAGAACTTCAAGCTTGCTACAATGCTGTTTTCTTTGACTTACACGGTTAAAGTCTAGAAAAAGGAAGGAGAGTGGAAAGAGCTCTTGAAAAAAATTGCTTCAGGCAGAAAGAAAACCAGATACTGAAGAAAAAAAAAAAAAAATCAACCAACTTGCTGCCATAGTGAAATTGGAGTGATGTGTGCCTTTGAGCAACTGGAGAATGGCTATATACTGGCTCAGGTACTCCAGCTGGTATACTTGAGCCAGTTTTCAACAGGTAAGTTTGGTTCACTGGGTGCTAAATGCTGGAGCATTTACCCAGCCTCTGGATCCGGCTTTGCTGAACACTACAGTGCTATGCTTGCACTGATACTGGTATTCAAGCTAGCTAGTTTAAAGTTAACAAATGTATATCCGTATAAGGTGTAGCCACACTTCACTGTAATATATACATGCACCAGGCCATGGAAAATGAAGATAAAGTTACTGAGCAACCCCTCAGAAGGTCTCAGCTGCATCCAGCTGCATGTGAAAACTCATTCTGTTCACAGCAACTTTGTACCTGATGAGTTTTCTGTAAATTACTACTAATGCTCATAAAGCTGTTGTATACAGGTATTGCCCATCTATATTCAAGTGAATAAGCCTCAAAGAAAGTAGTTAACCTGGCTCAAACTGTAAAAGTATTTCAAACAGTTAAGATCTGACTGAAAAGATTAAAGTTAAAAATCTTGAGCAAGTAAATTTCTAAAAGTATACTTTAATAATTTCTAAAAGACATATAAGATCTTATAAAAGAGCTGTCATCTGTCAGATAAAAATTAAGTGTAATCTGACCATCACAGCAGTAATTAAAACACTGAAATTAAGTATTAAGGGATCTGTTGCTACCTTTTCTGTTACGTATCTATCCATGCTAAAAAGGGAGTTCTTATCCCCAGAATATTTTTCTGGTTACTGTTTGGAAATCTGGAAAAACTGGATACAGCAATCAGTGACTATTATAATCCCTTTCATATTCAACATTCAATAACTCAGACAAGCTTGACAAGTACATATTTCAACAACAGCTATGATTACAGGTTTCATATGTATCACAGAGATGCATACTGTACATACCTCTTGCGCTAGTTCTTGTGCATTCGAGATGAGAGGATATGGAGGGCTGGCTTTGTTCATGTGCACTGTAACAGCATTGTGTATCTTAAATGCATTCTGAAAATCAGTATTTTGAACAAGCTGTAAAATGAGAGAGAGATCCTCTTGGCTCTGAGGGTCTACCAAAATGTGCTGGATATGCTTAAGAGAAGTTAACAGTTCTTCCACTTCTAGGTAGGAAATAACAAAATACAAATAAGGTACGAGTTAACAAGATTCATAATTAAGTAATTTATATTAAGATTTTATCAAAAATTTTTTTGCTGTTCAGTTTTTAATCAGCAATGATGTATGCAAATTTATTAGTTATCCATTATTCACTCTGACTTTTATTAGCAGAACATATCTGAATCAAAAAAAGAACCCCAAGTGGGTAAAGCTGATACACTGTTTAAATTTAAATTCCTGTTGCAGGAGCAGTTCTTCTCCAAAAGAAATCACCAATACGTAAAAGATCCAGTAATTGCAGCTCATGTATAGCTAAATGGGAAAGAGGGACTATTTTGCAATAGGAAAGTAACTCCTTTGCTAAACTAATGTTGATGCACTGAATATTCACTGTTATTTTGATACATCTTTCCATGTATATCTGCCACATATGGCAGATATATATCTCTCTCAACTAAAYATTGCTTACTTACAGAATTAGTGTTTGATAAGTAAACTACACTCAATTTCTAAGCATAAAATTATGCTCAGTCTTAGCACATTAAAATAAAAAGGTAAAGATGAAAAAAAATACCTATGGTCAGAGTTCTGAAAGTCATCTGCACCAGAAGAAAGTTCACATCTTTTACTTACAAGATTATGAGTTCTGCTTGGACCGCAAAATATTTTAACGTATTTTAATAACCRTTAATAATTCTACATATTTGCAGAATACTATAGATGTACTACATTCTTGAGCTTCAAGAACTAATCTGATGCTTTAGGGGTGCTTTTTAAAGACTGTCAACAAATTTACATTTTTTTTTTTAAACCAATCGGAATTTCTGCAAAATGTCACTTCTCAATATTAAGTACTTAGGAAACTACCTAAAACAAGGAATATGAATCATACCTATAATGCGTATAAACCCAGGTAAGAAATCCTCAAGCAGACCAAAAAAACAGTGGATGTTTTGAGCCTGAAATAATGTACACATTCTCACACATTACCTGAAAAAATCCGTTCAGACACAAGAGGCTGGTCAGCTATCTTTTATTTTAATAAATTCAAGTAAGCTAGAATTTTGAATCCTGGTATTTTTAAAAAATGAACAACAAAGAAAATCCCAAATTTTAAAACTGTCAGTTGATACGGAGGTCAATCTCCCTTACTGGTATCAAAATATCAGCTTTGAGAATTATTTTTAAGTTCTGGCAACCTTCATTTATTCATTATGAGCTAATTAAATAACATTAAAATAGGAATGCTATCAAGACATCAGCTAATTTGCATTTTTTACATGAAAAGTCACAGTAGATACTGATCACTAACATGGATACATTCTGTCAAGAAGTCTTCTTTACCTATTTTTAACCTCAAATTCACCAGTACACTGAAAACAATGCTAGACTCAAACTTATTGAGCACAAGATTAAAATGGTTGATAAATGGGCACACGAAAACCATAAAGCTAATAAAATATGTATTTCAAACAAGTTTAATGGCTTTAATTTCACACAAAGCATACCTACATATGTGTTTTCAATTTTGAGTTTGCAACTCAGTCTTCTGTACAATAAAAGGAAACAAACAATCCAGGCTACTACTCTTGTATTTTACTGTCTGCAGGACAATAAAAAAAATAATACACACCCCCCCCCTCCAAAACCATTCCACAACTGCTAAAAACATCCTACCCACCAAAGGTCAAGGGCTTCTTCCTCTAACCACTAAGGAAACAAGGGGCAGGAGTACAAAAGCTGCACGGAAAGCTCAGATACCAGCTCTGCAGGATATTCCACAGGTGAAATCCAGTACAGCTCACAACACTGATTGAGGCAGCCAATGTCTCACCAGGGAACTGTATACACAGTATACTGCCTATCACACAGGGGGAAATGACATTTGGAGAGAAGGCTAAAGAACACTCTACAAGCAAGAATATTTGCTAAACAGGACGTTGTCAGCTGGCAAATGTCTTGCCTAGTGGAGTATGCAGACTACCAAAGCACCTCAGCAACTGATTCTCCCAAGTCTGAGGAAGTGCACTATTTTCAAGCATTTTAAAAAAAAAAAAAAAAAAAAAAAAGTAGTGTAAAACAGTCAGATGTTACTGCAAAGTTCCTACTGATACCTGCTCAGTTAAAAAACACACCAACCCAAAATTCTGCTATTTGTTACTGTTACCGGATTCAAAAAACAGTGAGGCATTAGAGAAGAACCTAACTTCTTCTAACTCTTCCTATGCATAAATTATTTTATTCAATTATTTCTCAATTGTCTATTCCCCCTTATATAACTGAGAATTCAAATACATACACACATATGTACACACACAATTCTTTCTAATACATATTCCATGTAAGATATAAATACGTATAGAAAGATAGACATTCTGTATCTATAATGAAGACATCCTGTTCCTAGATGCCTCTACGTATTTTCTTTTCTAGTCACTAGCACTTTGCTAGTTCCTTCTGTGTCACCCTTTCTTACAAACTACCACAGCACTCTCCTCCCCATGTAATTCCCTTCTACACTGAATCTTCATCTATGCTGGATGCAAAAGCCTTATAAAAAATTATTTCCCCCCCACCATAAAACAGCAAACAAATACCCCCCTCATCACGATTCTAAAAAAGAAATAAAGCTTGAAAGGAGTGAAATGAAATATTCCCCAAAAGCTAGCAATCCATTTCCTAGTCACTTGTTTCATAAAAAAAAACCATACACATAAACCCACATACAAATCTGGCTTTATGCATGCCTAACTCTCTCTAGATTCCTGTTTCTGAATTCTGAATCACAGATCAGATTTCCATGCAGGTTTTTTTTTGTTTGGTTTTGGTCTCTTTTTTAAAAAAAAAAAAAAATTGCCAGGTAACAAAAGACTCAATCTCTAGACATCTCCTATTGAAAGGGTTGTCTTGAGGGAAAAAAATGTTCAGTAAAAGACTAACATCTGCATTTACTCACAGAAAAATGTCAGGGTTCTTTTGCAGAACAAGTCCATTTTTTAATCGCAGATCAATTAGCAATCGACTTTTTTTTAAAGTCTTCTTTTACAAGAAGCGTTGCAGCCTTTTTTCCATTAGGCTATGAAATGGCTGGAATGTGACGAGCACTGTGCAATATATGCATTAATCAAAAGACTGCCGGGGCAAAAGTATGCAACTGCAGGGGAGGACCCGTGGTCACAGCTTAACATGTTAGATTAGAAAAAGAAGAAAAGAAAATAGTTGCTGTTTACCACCTTAAACAAAAAGTTATGAACAGCAAACTTAAATAGATATAATTGGCTTTATTATATGTCAGCACCAATGCCTTAATTCCCAAGCTTTTTTGTAGATCTCTGGAGTACTCTAATGTGCTGGTACTAGCATTCTAATGCTCCATGTATTACTTGAATCACAGGGCCAAGAAAAGTATTGTTTTATCCAACACTATTTCTGAAAGTTTATTTATATTTATAACATATTTATAAATAAGTTTTGCCCAAGGTATAAAAACAAAAAATAGGCAGCTTTTCCCCTAAAAAAAAAAAAGTCTCACTGTAGCCACAAAAGGTTACTTACATGAAATGTCAGTTACTTGTTTAACTAAATTAACTAAATTAGCTGAATGAACTGTAGCAAACAAAAAATTTTCTGCATTTTATGGAAGTATATTGCTGTGAAAAAGCCAGTTAAATACTTATATGCACATGTTCTAGGTGCACAGAAAGTTATTTCCATTAAGACAGCTGTCTAAATCATATACTGTTTTGATAACAAACATGCCCTTTAAAATGGTTTTGATTAAGTGTCCTGTTTTATTTTTATAAATAAAATCCAATTTGTTTAATCTAGCCTGCTTTTTTTAAAAAAAAAAAAAAAAAAAAAAAAAAAAAAAAAAANAAAAAAAAAAAAAAAAAAAAAAAAGATGAAAAGATTAAAGACTTGGCAAAGATCTGCCAAATTAGACGTTGGCACTTATGAAACATTTTCAAAACTAAAAATACAGACAATCAGGTCAATATTCTTATTTAAAATACGTATCTTTAGCAGAGGGTCTATGGATTAACACACAAAAAAACCCCACAAAAAAGCAAAACTAAAATCAATATTTTTAAAAAGACTGAATAAGGGTAGTTTAACACCTCTATAATTCACTAGCACCTGACCAGTTTTATTTGGGGTTCTCCTAACAAAGCTTAGAGATTTATGAAAGTGACTAAGCACTCTCACCTGGACAGCAAAAGTGGCAAGATGGAAAGAGTCAGGAGCAGTGTAGGTCAGAAATTCAGTATAACCAGACAAACTGCAAAAAATTTCACATACTAGCAATTATTTTTTGGACAAAGTCATAGGCTAGCAAGTTTCTTGGAGACCAAAAAGTTGTAATGTAAATTTTAAAAAAATCTGGCCTCTCCAATTCAGGTATTCAATAAAAAAGCAGAAGTATTAATGATAATGGACTCAAATCCTCTTTATGAAACCATATTATTTTGTAAGTGTGCATGTGTGGTGTGTGTGTGTATTTTTTTTTTTTTTTCTTCCCCATAAGGCAACATCCCTAGCTCTGATACTAATCAGGGACAGCTTTCAGAATAAAAAAAAAAAAAATTCTTCTTTTGTAATTCAGAATGATTAATCCAGAAACTGGAAAAAGGACAGGCTTCGTAGTGGAGGAAGATTCTGGAAGAGGCCATGTTACTGCAGAAGCACTTTGTTAAATTTAAAATTATGACTCAGTTTTTGACAGCACTAATAACTGAACAGAGATTCTTTATGGACTATATAGGTTAAGAGATCACAGCATTTCATTTAGAACTTTTTTTTTTAAGCTTGCAACAACTCAACATCACAGTTGAGTATAATCGAAAATGCCACTCTTAACAGGAGTGCTAAACTATTATAAATCCTCTCTTCTTAAATCTTAAGTCTACCTGATCCAAATTGTTACTGTAATTCTGTCTGGCAAGGAAATAATGGTAGTATGTTTGTATGCCTGTCAATATTATGTCATGACTTCTCTGATTGAAATAGATGCCTATGAAGCCCTAATTCAGCTCCCTGGTGCATATATGGATACATCATGATTTAGTCTAATTACATCTCCTAAAGCTCCTTGCCTTTCTAGCTCAAAGAATAGACCATAATCACTCAGCAAGCTAGTCAATACTTCTGCTCTATGCACATACTTTTAAGCCTTATTTACTGCAATTCAGAGTAGAGACAGACATCGTTAGTTTTCTGATTTTCATGGTATCCRAACACTGAGGAGAACAGCTTTATTTAAATCATGCGATTTACTACTGTATTTTTATGAAATATGCTAACTGCAGAACAACGACAAGACCCAAGCTTCGATTACAAAAGAGGAGTTTGTCCTTGTGGACAAACTCATCCAGTCATTTTCCTTCAAGATGCATCTTATACCATATATTGCTATTTCCTAGTTTACCTCTTCCCACATACACACCTCTGTATTCTTGTCTCCAGTGTTTGGTGTTTTTCTTCTCACATCAAGTATTCACACAATCCTAGCTTCCATTCACACCAATTTCCCCCCTTCTCTTCTTGCTGAGTCAAACCTAGTTTCCTCCTTCCAGCTTTTCACAAATATTGTCTTTGACAATCTCTCAGCTTCCCCCGCAGCCTGCATCTGTTTTATCCCCACACTGAGAGATTTTCAAAATAGCCTTTTGTCATCATAGTAATTTCTCCACCATTGTCTCTCCTGTTCAAACAGCTTCAGTCTACCCCAGCTCCTTACTGATTCTCAAGCTTGTCAGACCCATACTCGTTACTCATTTCTCTCTTTCCTACCAGCTTCCATGCCTAGCTTCTTTGCCCACTGGTTTCCACCCAGCCCTCCCTCCAAATTCTCAGCATCTCTGGCATGAAACCTAGCCTCAGCTTTCTAATTCCGAGTCACTCTCTTTCCTCCCTTCTGTAGTTCCAATTTGCAATTCCTCCTGTAGTCAGTCTTCAGAGCTTTTAGCCGCTGTGGCTAAGCAAGTCCCAACAGAAGTCACTTCTACTGTTTGACGTCAATCTTTGCATCTTCTGCTTTCCCTCTACGAAGAGAATTTCACAATCAAGTATCTAACACTTCATAAAGTTAAGTACAGAATCTGCTTTTTACAAAGAGATCTCTTGCTCAGAAGCTGACAAGCCCTGCACTAAAACAAGGTACACCTGCCTTGTTCGTAACTGACCCTTCTTTCAGCAGGAGGTTGGACACGATGACTTCCTGATGACCCTTTCAACCTAAATTTTCCTAAAGAGGGATTTGTACAATAAGGATTACCAGAGGTTATGGAATAGAGCCATGTCTTTAGCATAAATGTTGCTCGGGCACACAAATACTAAAGATGAAGCAAAAAAAAAAAATTAGCAATTTGATAGCTATTTTCATAGCTTTTTGATAGCTGTGATCTCAACTACCAGCCAATAGGAAAGAATAGCAAGAATCTTTAGTGCAGCCCAAAAAAAAGGCACCTTTTTAAAGCAGTCTGGATCTCAGAACAGGTGTAGATTTGGAAATCTGAACTGGACTCCTACAAATTCCCAGTGACTCTTTTTTAACCCCAGTGACACACCACATTTTAGATAAATAGATACTTACGTTTGAGGAAGAAAGGTTAGAAACTTATTCWACACAAGCATAGTTGAAGCAATGACAGCTATGAAATGAACAATTTCAGAATCTATTTCTTCAAAAATTACTAATGTTACATTTTCATCAATGTCTAAGTGCCAAGGTAAGCAGATTTTCACTATCAATGTCAATACTTTAAGAGAAAATGTGAATTAGGTGACAATTGATAATGCAAGACAGCCAGAATCAGAAGAAAACACCAGCATGCTTCTCTAAAATATTAAAACCCCTTGCGTTTTGATTTTAAATAAGTGTTTATTTATTGCTTATTCTGGCCTGTGCTTCATCAAACATAATAAAATTGGGTATTACTTACATGGTTTTCCCCAGCCTAAAGAGGATGGAGTAATCCACTGAATTCATTAGTTATCTACAGGGTATTTAACTGTTCCCCAAACGGATCGGTTTTGAAAAGCCACTCACTTGCTGAGGCGCATAGCCTGATGCTTGACTAAATAAATAAAAAACCCCAAACCACCACAAATCCAAAGGACCAGAAGACTTTAAATCTGTATAGGAAGAATTAGCTAAATTAGGTTTTCAGTGGCCTAAAAGAACATTAATATCAACTAAATATTTTCTCCGTTAGCCCATTCATTGCATTTTACCTACCTAGTGTCTTCACAGTATAATGAGGACTCTCCAAAACAATTCCTTCTTCTGTATCAAATATTGGATTATCTATTCCAGTTTTAGGAGGAATTTGTGCTAGTTTCTTTAGCCTCATGGAAGCAGTAAGGTCCAGTTCTTGTTTCTTTCCCTCTTCTTCCCGTCTGCGCCTTATATCCTCCTGCTGCTGACGGATTCGTTCAAGTTGAGCACTCCGCCTCATGGGCATCATCCTGGAGCCCAAATCCCCAGGACAATCAACAGCCATTTCTCTGTGCTTCTGAGGTTCCTCAGGAGATGCAAGATCCACATTTTTTGCTTCACTGTCAGAATCTTCTGTGATATGTCCATTCATATGAGAAGTTGTCATGATTATTTGAAATTATGCTTATTCTCTTCAAACAGAAATGCTGCTATTAGGCCAGTTTTTGTTATGATGTTGCGTAAAATCCATTGATAACTTCAAAAATATTTCCTTTCCATCACAAGACAGCTGAAGAAACATCCAGGAAGAAAATCTAATGAAAGATATTCAAAATCAGTTAGTGAATAACTGCATTAATAAGAAAACACCTAAGACAGTTCTCCAGGTCCCCAGGCATCAGAACAATGGTACTTTTCCTCCACATTTACATAGTGCTTCTTCCCCTGCTAAGAACTATAGAACCCTCACAAATCTGTTTCACACATTTTAGTAAACTTCATGTGGCAATGTTAGAAAACGAGTACTGTTAAAACTAATGCTAAAGTCTCTTACATTTCCCGGTCAAAGCAGTGGAGATTCTGCACTTAATACACACAATTGCAAATCAGCAGTTTTCTGAAAGTTCCCACTCAAGTTTTAATTTATCCTTTCATTCTTAAAAATTTCAACACAAACCATGCTTATGATCCTACAACCACTAAATATGAATAACTTGTTATAAACAACATGTTCACAAGAAGTTTAATAAGTTAAACACAAGTAAAGATATTTGCATTTATTGTTCATAAATTGATGCATTTTTATGTAAACATTGCTTCCCAGGTTCAGAGAAGAAAGGTCTGGCATAGAGTTCTTCCAAAAGATACTATCTAAAGCAGTCTGGAGCTGCACTTAGACAATTCCAAGTAGGGATAAAGTCCTAGGATAAGGGTGGACAGTTCTGGTTAGCAGCTACTCTTAATACTTCCTATAGGTATGCATTAAAGCAGAAAGGATTAAATACAAGAGCAAAAATCCTTGTGTGGGTGTACAGAGGCATAGATTTGACAAAGAACAATAATTAATTTCCACAGTCAAGTAGTGACATTCCACTATACTCCTTACACCTTAATCTGGTTTCTCATTCCTGATGATTCAGGCTAAAGAACTTAAGCGTCCTGATAAATACAACCACTCAGCTCTTAAATATAATACATATAACAACATGTTTTATACCACATTGCCTTTCTGTATCACAAAACCAATTATACGTTATCCTCAATATGTCTAATTAAAAGGTCATAAAATTAACAGTTGTGTACAGTATTACCAATACACTTAATTTTTCAAGTTCCTTTTTTTTTTTTTTAATTTACTGAAAGGAAAACTACAAAATATCTCAAAGTTTTATTATACACTGGAAGCACCAAGACAAAAAAAAAACCCCACCAACCAACTTTTTTAAGCCACATGTTTGTGTTTGGAGGAGGAAGGGAAAGATGCTTACATTGTAATTAAGTTGAAAATTAAATATCAATAGTACTGTTTTGGAGGAGCAGCAATAGAAACTCCTACACAAGTTTCTGCCAGCTTGCAATTCTAAATAAGTACAGCTTTTCATTTTCATAAGGAGTAGTATACAGCTACATACAGCAACACCAAAACAATTTTACTTGTTTCCTGTCTAGCCACCACCACCAGTTATATCTTCCAAGAAGTAAATATTAAAGCATTTCTATGGTAGTAAAAATGCTTTTTTTGCCTTTAAAAGATACTTAATTGCACTTTTGCCTTTAAAAGATACTTAATTGCACTGCACTGATATGTAAAAATTATTTCAATGCTCAACATTCCCACATTCAGAAAAAATTCAGGCAACAAAAAAAGCCCATCAAAAGCTGCACAGTAGTGGGGCTAGCACTGCAAGGACCACACAATTATTTGGCGCCTGTAAAACTTTCAGTTAGTGCCCAACTTAAAAAGAACAGCTTTTCGAAGAATAAAGTCACATAAAGTTAGCATTCAGACAGGGTTACACAAAGCACCATATCAAAAAACAGTCTCTGAAATTCAGAGAAAGGCAGATAACAATTTAGCAAAACGATCCTCAGAAAGCCACATTTCCCCTTCTTTAAAGGCAACTTCACTGTACAGAAATACCAATCCCCAAAAAGGAAGTCTCATCGGGTACAACAAAATTGCAAAGAGCACTAATTTAACTGTGGGTGGAAGATAATTCAAATTCTCTTTCATCCACATTGTACTGGCCATAGCTTGTCTGAAGACTGAGCCTTTTGAAAGTTACATTCATCTTTTTCAACTCTGACAAGCTGAAAGAAAACTAACATTCCTCAGTCCATACGGTACAACTAACAGGTGTCGAAACAATTTGAGGGAATGAATAATATCCACTTACTCAGCACTAAAGAAGTCAAAACCACTAKCTGAGGATATGCAACTTTAAAGATACCATCATAACACTCAATTGTGTAAGCTAAATAATGTCACACTCACTGAAGATAAAGAATCTACACATCAGAAAATGAAGTTGATGGCCAATATTTAATAACTGATCAAAAATATTTAAGGTGGGATTAGCTACATTTCCTCCATCAAATTCAAAGGTACTAGCTACCTAAGACAAAGAGTATCTTTTGAGGTTAAGTCAGAAAAAGGGCACAACAAAAACTCATGTATCTGTATATAGAATGAGAAGGTTTTAAATCTCTAGTTTAGTAATAAGCACTGAAGACCAGAAAACAAAAATACAGTCTGAGGTAAATATTAATAATAGGCAACCATTAGTAACATTGCTTACATTTTCAGTATGAGCTCCATGCAAGATGCAAAGGGCATATCAATTCTTGGAACAGAGTAACTGAGACATTTAAGTAGCCTGTGATAATAGCTGCTCACTTTAAGTATTTAAGATCTGAGTTAAGTCAGTTAAGAAAGAAACAAAAGTTATGGAAAATTAAGAGTTTTCCTGCAGTCACACTTTAACAGCAATATTCAGAAAATTGGCATCAAAATTTAACAGTTTTGGAAGAATTTTAAATAGAAAGTATTTTTGACATCCAAGAAAGTTAGATGTCTCTGAAGCAAGCAATAAACAGTACAGGCAAAGTAATCACACTCAGATAATACAAAAGTTGATATGAAATACCACTTATCAGACAGCCTACTGAAATATCAAACCAACTCCACAAAAACCTGACCCCCCAGATACAACTAGTTGGTATCCATAAAAGCATAGGCATGCTCCAAGTCTGAAATGCTGGAACAACTTCCTTTAATCAAAGAACTTCTGATAACGGGTGACCCCTTCCAAACCTAAGCCCGCTGTTCTTTCTGCTGTCTCAAGTCTGCTTCAGACATCACAAATCCTCATCTCCAATAGTTCTGGAAAAATGCTACTGCCCAATTGCAACAAATGAAATAAGCACATTAGGAAAATAATTCAGATCAGCTCTGAAGTCCCGCTCTACAATGGTCCTAAGGAATTTAAAATGTAAAATATGACACTGATAAAATGTTGACTCGGTCCTCAAATTAAGGTGCGGTGTAGCTGAGGTTAAAAATAAGATTCAGCTTGAGGCAGGCACAAGGAACAGAAAATTTTATTCTAACCAATAAGCATGGCATCAAAAGTCTTACGATGAATAATTTCAGAAACAGTTTTCTTGGCTTTTCTTTCTGAAGGCTTCCTTTGCAATTTTAAATATCCGAAGATAATAACAACCTTCCCTTATTGTTGTATCAAGTCTGTTCTCTGCAAGTTGTGGATCATCCAATAAACCAGCTTTTCAGCCCAAAAGGAGCTTATTTTGTTACATTAATTCTTATACTAAGGAGGAAAATTTACAGACATACTCAATAATACTGATTTTTACTACATCATATATAGAATAATATTTGGAATTGACAGAATTCTTTTCCACTTTAGAACTTGGTATTAGCAATTTTTATACTCTTTAGATATGTACAAGTCTCTCTGTGTTACACAGTTTGGTTGCTCAAGTTTAATAGGGTTAAATTGTGGCTTTGACTGTCTTCCTTTGAACTGCCGATATCTAACACGGGAACCTTAGCGTTTTCACGTGACACGTAGATCTTTCCAAAGAAAGCAGATTTATGACTGTTTTCTGTCCAACTTCATATCACAAGTCTTACCAATATGGTCCTGGAGAGCACATGTGAAAGTCTTTTCTTCACAGATTACTTTTACTATTCAAATTTTTGCCCTACAGAGGACAGTTTGTATAAACTGCTAACATAAGTACAGCTATTTAGAAAGAGCATTTCAGTCACTCTGATCACCATCAGGCATCACACAAGAATTTCACTGTGAAGTAATTATGAACAGCAAACAAACCATATTTCTGGTGCAAGTTCAAAACAGCAAAATTAAAGAAAAAAACCACGACTACTGTCTTGTTAACTATACTTACTATTCTCAAAAATACTGTATTTTACAAGCCACACATCATTCTTCAYACTGACCCCTAACAAAGTCAGGCTTCTATCATCTCTTTAACCGCCCTGAATACACTAAACAAAGCACAGACTCCAAAAGCTCTGTCAAAGAATAAACATACATAAATGCAATCATCTTGGTGTGCAAGACAGATGCTAGTATAAAATACACACTGACAGGGACAGAAACAGAAGTGCTGTAAGGTGGTTTAAGTTTTCACTTGTGTCCTGGGGACTGTGGCTGGTGTGCATAGCAATCCTAATTGCTTTAACAACTAAATTCTGTACAGTAAGATTAAATTTGTTTTGCTTCAGCAACTTCCAAAGAGCAAAAATGACATTTTCTGGAGGCTGAGGTTTTGTGTTACATTTCGGTGGTGTTTAGAATTCTTTCAATGCTAGAAATATGATTAGACTTGATAGTTCCCTTTTTAAAATTCATTAAAGCTGCAAATTCTGAATGACTGCAAGGAGTTCAGCGCTCACCTCCAACTGAATTTCATTAGTTTTGGCACAGTTTAGAGAAGAAAAGCCCAACCTACATCTGTAATTATATTATAAACACAAGAAATACATATTTAACATCAGGCACAGTGCAAAGGATTTATCATCAGCTGAAAGCCATATACTATGACAGATACGGTATATTAAAATATTCATTAAAAACAACTGGAAGAGGACTTCTAGGTTGCTGAAATGAATTGAAAGTTAGAGCTTAACAGTACCTGAAATACCTGGTATAGACTGGAGCAGCCTGATGTTTTTCAAAAGCAAGTAAAAGTTACAAAACCTATGACAACTTGATACTATTTTTCTTAATTTAAAAAATTCTGTAATAGGTGCTTCCTGATATCTGAATTACTAACAAAATATTAGCATAAAATTATGCTAGAGATCTCTACCATGTATTATTAATGGCTCAYGTAACAGTGGATCTTCTGGTATTTTTTACTCAGTACTTCAGATTTCTAAGCAAACAAAAACTAAGTCATAAAAATCGCAAAAACACTTTAGTAATTCCACAAATGGAAGGCTCAGTGTAGGAAAAAAAAATTCCCAGCTTTCCCTGCATCATCTCTCAAGCATCATTTGTTTCTTTAACAGTATTTCAGTGAACCTGCAAGATTAAGAGACTTGGAAGCCAATTACATAAAGGAAAACACAACACAAACCATGCTGCACGGCATAAAATTAACCATTACTTGATGAGAGTTAAAGATTGGCATTTATGGTAGAAAATACTTCACAGATATCTCCTATGGAGCTTAACAGTACCTGAAATACCTGGTACAGACTGGAGCAGCCTGATGTTTTTCAAAAGCAAGTAAAAGTTACAAAACCTATGACAACTTGATACTATTTTTCTTAATTTAAAAAATTCTGTAATAGAAAAAAAGAATTCTCTTTAAACTAGCTTTGCAACACGTTCAAGACTGTGACTTCTGGTATGGTTTGTTTGGTTTTTTTAGTCTACAATATTTTACATGATTTCCTCTAATTAGATGCTCTAGCATAGTCTTGGTATTGGAAGAAAACTCTTCCTTTAATACCCAGCTGACTCTTATTTCTAATAATTTCAGACCACAGTTCATTATAAAACCTGTCAWGCACAGTAACTCAGTTCAACATGTGTATTTCAAAGGGCTTTCAGACATGCCAAGAGGTTTTAACATTCCATGCTCACTTAAATGTGCAAGATATGTGGATCAACAGCAAAAAGGGCTAAACCCCCAAAAGGAAAGTAATTTTCATTGTTAGTGCTTTCTAAGTTACATTTGTACAAGAGGAATAACAATGTTAACTTGCAATATTAAAGCACAGAGAAACTGATGAAACTGAAAATTCAGATGCTAAGGTTAGTTTCCAGTTCTATAAATTGTATAAACAAATTGCTCAACATGCAAACATGGGAAACTGTAAGCACATTTTTGAATCGCATTGGTATTACATTTAAGAACTGTGGTCTATTTAAGACACATTTAATTTTATTAGGCTTGTTTATCTGTTGATGCAGTGGCAAAAATCAAAAAAGTCACAGCCCAAGAACTGGGCAGTCTACACTATCAACTTCAAAAGATACAGGGCATACCTACAGAACAGATATGAACAAAGTGTTTTCCATGAAAAACGTGGACCAACAAGAGAGTACATCATGTCAATCAACAGCCACATCACTCAGACCTCTCTTCAGCAACTGCACCTTTGCAGTAAAATATATGCAAGATACCTTTGCAATTTCTGTGCACAAACTATATGAAATTACGACACACACTGAGTAGATATCATAATTTCATTGTGTATTTGCACATGACAAACGAGAGTGGATTTTAACCTGTTTCACTGCAGAAGCATAAATTGCTTTCTAAGGTATATCCAAAGATTGTTTTATATAAATATTCAGTGGAACAACACTCTATTCTTCTTTCAGTCGCTGTTGTAACTTTCAGTCATGTCATACTACTAGATATATTTCTAAAAGAGGCCATGTTTAATTTAATTACCCAGTGCGATAGACAATGGAGTTTGGATAAACAATTCTTGCTGCCTCAAAATTAAAAGCAGAAATGCAAGATTTGTAATTGTTATCACTAATCAAAGTATCTTCTTCATTGCCAAATGTCCAAAATAGCAGTGGGTCACTCATCTGGCCCGGGGAGGTGATGTTTACTCCCCCTCCAGCTCCTCCGGTGCCAGGGCTCCCCTGGGCAGCAGCTGCAGCCCCCCATTTGCAGGACTCAGCATTCCCCCGCCGGACCGGAGCACTGCTGGTTCCCAAGGCGACAGCTTTGTCAGCTCCTGCTGCGCTCAGGCCAAGAGCTGCGGGACTTACATCACACRCCAGCCATGCGACGCTGCTCCTCTGCTCGCTCTGCTGCTTCTCCCCAGATTTTGAGACCGTGGCAGCCCGTCTTCCAGCCCTGTTAGAAATAGAGACGATTACCCAAATGCAGAGGCGAAAAAACACTTTTTGTGAGTTCTATCAAGCTCGGTCAGCAGATGGCTAAAACCTCTCAATAAGCAGCAGTAGTGATGCCAATAAAACCTCTGAAGTACAGCACTTCAACTGTTCTATTTACATCAATCATTAGAAAACACACAGCCTCAATGACTTAGGTGAGTGAAATCAGTTGAAGAGATATGTAGGATACACCACAGTGGATTACTTTTAATAATACAATTTATCTCTGTTAGGTCTAAAGAAATTAAAGCCCCTTAGAATAAGCATGATCTAAGCTTTAAGAAATTGAACAGGCTGATTTTTATAAAAGAAATAACAYGGCAGTCATGAAGAAGGAGGAACACTTAAATCTTATTTAAATTCTTACCAATCTCTCTGAAAAAACACGTTGCATGCTCTATTAGCAGCAATCTTCCTTGATTAGTATAATGAGACCCTTTAATCAGTTAAAAGTGATAGCACAGGTCAAGCAGAACCACTGCACAAGAAGCTTTCTTTAGTCTTAACAAATCTGACTTTCCACTGTAGTAGAAATGCTTTTTTCTCAGTTACACAAATAATTAAAATGCTTCCAAAGCTGACCAAGATTAGAAACAACTGTTGAAAACACTAAGGATAAACATCTTCCTTATATGCCACAATTCCCTTTGTTTCAAATATACTCTACCACTTACACATCAGCATTGTTTAAYTTCTACTCTTCAGACCAAATGAAAAATAGACATGAGGGGGAATAGAGTTTCCATTGGGGTGACTACAGATGTATTGGGGAAAGGGAATGACAACAGAAACAAATCAGAGGAGACTTCAAGAAGCTTATTGCTAAAAAATCACATCTAGATAGAAAAACTTAAGACTTTTGCCAAGGTCATTTAAGCATATTTTTAAATTCAATAATATAGTATTTAACTTTTGCTTATATTTTGCCATCTGTATCATCAATAAAGCTCTGACATAGTTTAAYGTCTTTTGAACACTTATGAGCAACTCCTAGTGCTGACAAGACCTAAATTCTACTTTAGGTGAAGAGCACAGCAGAGGGCAGTCTCTACACCAATTAATGAAACCTGAAAAAAAGAAACACGCTCAGTTTCAAAAAGTAGCCCACAGAAACAACCAACACTACAGCTCATTAAATGGTCTGACACCCACATTACCCTAAACCAGCACATAGATTTACTACCCTAGCATCCCACTATGGCTTAGATTAATAGGCTACAACTATGCATACATTTGAATACCCAGCTCTAATCAAGTCTTTAGCACCAACAATCCCTGCTCAACATGAAGCATTTATTTTATACATAGATATGAGTGGATAACACGGATGTCTACAGGCTGCAACGAAAAGATGATAGAACAGTGAAAGAAAAAAAGGATTATCTTAATTTAGCAGTTATTCCAAATGTTTAGAAACCTTCAAGCATAACAAATGAAGAGTAAAGAAATTCCTAGAATTCCAGGGGATGTTAACAGATCTCACAGGACTGCCAGAAGCATGATAACGAGACAGTCATTTCTTATCACCTATTCACAGACAGTTAAGACTTCAGATTTCATTGTCTTAAAAGTAAACATGACTGTCCTTGTTTTAAACAGTGGTCATATTCTCTGTGAAATTAAAAATACTGCTGCTATTTTAGTTCTCTAGTAAGATTCCCCCACGCCCTTCAAATTGTATCCTTTTTGGCTTGGGCTCTTGCACCCTGGTCTCATTTTAATCCCTGTATTTTTTAGCATGTTATTTTTAATGTCAATGCTTGCCACTGCTTCACTATGTAAAACATAGTATTAATAGTAAATGTTCATGAGTACTAATATGTAAATGACAGTTTCGCTTCAGAGAGGTGATTGAACCAAAACTATACTAACTAATCCCAAATTAAATTGAAGATACCATGTTCCATAATTTACATCTCATCTGACACTTAAATTCATACAAAATGGCATTAGTTTAGTCCTCCACAGAAAGTTGTTCTTAAGCCATATTTACAGTATTCTGGGGAAAGAGAAATTTCTTCCTTACTTACGTTTTAATATTCCAATACCTGGTGAATCCGATAAACACATTTAGAAACATCATCTGAAGAAAAGGGGAAGACAGACATTCCTCACAGCTTTCATCCAAAAATGCTGAAATGTTAGCTATCTAACTCAATAGTCTTCCAAGAGTCTAGATAGAGGGACCAAGACTGTCCTTCAACTTTATATGATTGAGCTATAGGCTTTGCAAGTTCAGAAAGCAAAGTCTCACAACATTATGTAACAAAGATACATGTGCTAGCCTCTTTTATGTGGCCTTCCTCCTTGGGCTCTCTTTTCAACTCTTTTTTGCAATATTATCTGAATGGGTGACAGCAAAGCTGCTTTTTTTTTTATTATTATTGTCCTTAATGATTTAACCTGATTAGCTCCATCACTATATTACTCATAGGTATGTGGGGGGGAAGGGGGTAAGGATCTTCCAACATTTTTTTTTCTGACCACAAAAATGAGTTGAGACTTCTGAAGATTGAAATTCTGAAATATAGAACATAAACCACAAAATTTATGATTGATGATCTCCGAACTTCACAGAACTCACAGTCACTTATGCACCACAAACTCAGAACAACCACTTTCATTTGAGCTCTTCTCTAGTTATTTATAGGCAGGGCCGGGGGGGATACACACCACAAACTATTTTAGATACTCAGGTCTCTGATGTCATAAGTTTTTCATTCCTAAACTCATCTGAGATTGTGGTGACTGTTCCACTGAGCAAATCCCTAAAAAACTGCTCCATAAATTTTAGAAGTTTCCTTCTGAAGGATTTTCACTTCATGGGCATAATTCCCTAAGGTTTTCTCTCTCTAATTAACATCACCTGTACTCGCTTTTTCTGGAGAACACTGTAAGCAAGGCATACCAGCCACGCAGTGTATGTCAGTTTTTTCTACCATACCCATTTCAGTATTACTACTATGCTGAGATGTCCTGTTAGACAAAGACAACAGAAGCCCTTGCTACTATAGAAGAAAGAAACCATCCTCAACCAGGATAAATGCAATGGATAGCTATGGCGAATATATCCCCAAAGAAATATTTGGTCACAGTCGCAGTTTGCAGAGAAGGATTATGCTCAAGTGAATTTGTGTACATGAAATCTGCTGGAATGTTTCTCACTCCTGAGAAGCTGAAGACAAGTAGCAAAGTCAGAACTCAAAATTTTGCAGACTGAAACAACTGTTCAGAATTYGCAAAATGTTGTAGTTTCTTTATACTGTGTCAGTCACGTTACTTAATATTTGCAGAACATTTCAGTAATTTCTTCAGGGAAATCACATAATTCATATGTTTGTGCACAGCTAACTCCCCAGCTGCTAGCACAGAACAAAGCTGACTAGGCTTTCAAGTATGCCCTACTTTTGGATCCTTCCAGACAGAGATCCCACAGTTCATGAATTTATGACAAGAACCAGAAAAGAGACTGTCAGTATGATTCCCTGGACTGTTAAGCTGGGCTAGTTTGCTGTTCCCAAAGACTGCAGTCTCATAACTTTCTCTTGTCTGCTCCCTTACCCTCTCCACTTTTGGGCTGTACAGCCAATACCTTCTCTGATAGCTTTGAAGCTTGTCAAATCTCTCTGTGAGTCACCTTAATTCAACAAGACTGTAAAATGTTACAAAATATTTTTGTTTGTTTGCTTTTGGTCAGAGTGGCATGCTAAAACAGCTCACAGAAATCTGAAAGGTGACAGGACCGGCACAAGGGGCAGGAGGAAGTGGTTGAGACCAGGGAGGTAAAGAGGTGAGGAGAGAGACAAGCAGAAACTCCCGCTGCTGGCAGCAGAGAGCCAACTCCAATGGAACCTCATCTCATGGAACCATATTCTGTGAATTCATCCACTTCCACTGGAAAAAAACAAAAACAAAACCAAAACTCATCAACAGCTACTGATTTTGAAAGACCTTTCCATTGTAAAAAACCCAAGCAAAACCCACAGAAAAAAAACCCACACCACAAAAAAGGCAACTACACACCTACAACCGCTTGCATCTCTTCCTGATGATGTAAACAGGACAGTTAAAGAACCTATTGGTTTCTCTTAAAAGGCATAACCTGAGACACTGTGGGTGTAAAGGACTGCAAAACTTGCATTTATCTTCGAGCACGTTTCCTCCCAAACAGAAATGGTAAATTGAACACCCATGTCTTGAGAGCATTATTAAAGGAGGTGCTACTGAAAAGTCTGAACATCTCTGCACATTCATTACTTGAAGATGCTCAAGTAGCATTCTCAACCTATTATCTTTGTGTAAATAGTATAAACACAATAGATGAGAATCCATGACTCAAAAACAAAAGCTTTTTTTTTTTTTAACAGCAATAACAGAGATAAACCTTAATTTTCTGAGTGCTTGCAGCAGAAGGCATAAAATGGTACACCTACTGGTCAAACACTAATGGAAATAAAAGTACTACTACCTCAGGCATACATATACCTTATACAATGGAATTTACATATGGGTAACCACTTGGAAATGGACAAAAATTACAAATCACCCTCATTTCAAACCTTCCCAATATTTATCACAAAGATCTATTAAACTTACGGGAACAATGCCAACCATGACTGAAGAACTCATGCTGATTCCTTGGTCATACTATAAGGCAAGGCTGCTGAACAAGCTTATACCATCTAGTAACTTAAAACACAGGTCTTGAGGAAAACCTGTAAAAAAATACTTTATGTAAAGTATTACCAAAATTTCACTATAGGATGTGAAAATCAAATGCTTTGTAAACAAGCTACATTACTAGACTTCATAATAAAAATGCATGAGAAAGCTTCACAAAGGCTATAAAGACATAACATTCGAGACCTTCTATACCTTATAAAAAGTGWCTCTCTCTTTCCCTCCTATTAAATGTAAGTGGACTCTTGGGCCTAATGTTAGCAATCAGTTACACAAATTAAGATAAAACCCTCACAGGAACATACTCACTTCTGCAAACTGAATTCAAGAACATAAGCACTGTGGCTGCAGAGCTCTTTCACAGTTCAACTCTTTTGCTAAATCAAAGAAAGTACATTCGTTTCTGAAACCTTGTTAAAGCAGATGTTTTTATTAAGAAAACATTAGAAAATTGTGATAAACTCACAGGAATGTAAGACTCTCTTCTATGTGAAGAGAGGCAAACTTATTTCGTATATAGTGGTGCAATAATTCTGTCCAGAAAACCATGTCATCACTTGAGCTGTTGAACTAAGATATTAAACATCACTATAGACTCAGGGAAAAAACACTAAGCTAAGTGGTAAGCTAAGTGATTTAAGGCCCTCCACAGAACTCTCAAACCACGCTAAGGAACAAAGATTCAACACCTAGGAAGGTGGAATTCAGCAGAAACCTCTCTTTGCCCAAGATCACGGAGTGTATCTACTAGTGCAACGAACTTCCAACACAGCATTTTAACTTGAGGAAGTATTTCCTCTCAATTCTTACACTAATCAAGCTGAAGACRACTCTTCAAACAGTAGTGTTAAAAACATTGTTTAAAAACAAACTTTTCCTTCTTTGGTAGCATCTTTAAAGCCTTCTTCCCTCCCCTAATTCGAGAGTTGAAAGCTGAATACTGAATTTTTGCTCCTTATACAAAAAAATTCTCAACCATATTGAATATTCTGTGCCAGTGAAATGGATAAACAGTGAAAAGCATGTTAACCTATACTTCACACTTGCTTGTATTAACAAGTACACAATTACTCTTTCAAAAAACCAAACAAAAAACCCGATAAACTTTGCCCCATCATTAGAACTTTCTGAAGTGTCTGACAACTAAAACTAGTTCCATAACTCATATTACCTACTACTACCCACTACAATAAAGAAAATTGTCACAGCAATAGAAAATGGAAATCACAATCCAGGARCAGCCAGTCAGTCTTCCTAGTTTTCTGTACAAGTTCTAAATTCACTAATTTGTCCCACTTTACCTTTCATGTGTATTTTTTACTGTTATAAAACCTGAAACAAGTTTCTCAACAGAAAAGTAGAAAAGACATAAGATAGTTGGACATCACTGCTACCTGATATAACTGTGCATAAAAATTAAGTCAAATCAAAATCTAATGGATGCAAGATAATGAAACTTTTCTATGATAGACAAAGTTTTCCTCCTGGTACTGACGTCAGATCTCAGCAATTCAGATATTTCATAATGGGAAATGGGAAGAGAGGAAGAACACCTTCAACTGATGAATGCAGGATATCTTTGCATTTCACCACTCAGTGAAGTAAATTGTATAGGTGTTATACAAAAGGGCACTGAACATTAAGAATACATTCAAAAAAGTTATTGAGCAATACTTAGAAGAATCAATCACACACCCAACCCCTTAAACAAATACCTAAAGATTAAGTTTGTACAAGTTCTACATACCAGCGATGCAAACATGTTTACATGCATTACACCAACATAGCTGATAAATCTCTTTAAAGAAAACATCACAACACTTTATTGTCCCAATATTTAGAACTCAGTCATCAGGTACTTCTGAATCAGAAAGTAAGAACTCGGTGTCCCAAAATAATCCCGATGACATAAACTTTAAACAGTGCCATTTATAGCCACTTTAGGTAGCAGCATCTTCACTAACCATTGTTTAGTTTCATTCCAAAAGAACCATAGTATTGACTCCTTTGGAACAAACTTATTAGAAGTTTGAGCTTCATAAGAACACACTGTTGCCATCCAACTGAAGATAAACTGCTATTAAATTCAAAACTCTAGAGCCAAATTTCCCATAATTAAGCTTATCTAAGAATGCAAGCTGCGTATTTGGCAGTTCTACTTTGGGTTAAAGAATAAAGCCTTCAGTAAATTAGCCTTTAACTAGTTTTGCTATACTAATCCTTTGCATAAAAGGAACCATAACACTCTGGGCATAAGGCACTTTCTTAAATTCACATTTACATAACTGTAAAAATATGAACTTCCAAGTGGAAGTATTACTTTGTAAATTCTTCAGCAAAATGATGATCCTGGATGCTGCYCTCTCATGCAGAGACCACACAGACAGGTGTTTTCCTCTAGAGGTGGACACAAATCAACCAGTCTTACATACAAGACTGCATCATTAACACTCTACGATACTGAAGCATTCCGGAAAACAGTGTTACAATTATGAAGTTATCCCAAGCAACATTGATTATTAAAAATAATGCCAGAAATACTGGCATTCACCATCAATGACGCAGTCAGGACAGCTTGAAATATTCTCAGCGCTTTTGCCCCCAAACTGGCAGCCTTGCCCTGTTGCAAAACCAGGTGTCAAGACTTCAATTGCTGCTCCACAGACCACCACCAGAAGTTGCATACAGTATGAATGCTACCCAGGATGGATCTTGTTTTCCCTTGAGAAAAGCCAGAGAAGGGAATGAAAATGCAGGGGAGGAAAAAGGGGGGAGTCTACAACTAAATGATGTGGAGAGAAGCTCGTAATTGGAGCAACCAGAGTAATTTTTCATTCAAGCAATAGTCAAAAGAATAGCAAAGCTGAATTACTTTAAATTCCCTGCTTGTATAAAAAGCAGAATCCAGTRTCAAAGGGCAAGGCTAAGATGACAGAACAGACAGCAAGAGCACTAACTGGATATGGGGCTTGGTGCCAATATCAGCATTTCTATACACTGCTTGGGAAGCTGCCACTGTCTTTACATGAAGCTTTTCAGATCAAAGAGGTCAGCCAAATGGTAACAGTAAAGAATGAAAGCTGTGGTCCACTGGAAAACATAGACTCTATTTCCTCTGCAAGACAGGGGGATGGAAAGAAAGAGTATTTTCTCTAGTTCAGGTATAAGAAATGTGATGAAAATTAAACTGAAAAGGTTATGTATGTAGAAATTATAACAATCTAGTCTGGTGCATCCACCTTGTAAGCAACAGGTAAAAGCAGCAAATTTTGCAGAGAAAACTCCAAATATCATTGTGAAGCACCAGAGCTGTAACAACAGCACAACACACTTATGTCTTCACTGCAGTCACCCTAAGAAACAGTCAGGTTTACAGAAGGGGTTTCAGTTGAGAAACTTCATCTGGAACCTAACCGTACACATCTCTAGTGTCTTACGGGCAGCAAAAACGCTAGCTACTATATGTCCATGCTTTGTCACTGCAAAGCTTGGAAATACTTGGTCCTTCTCATGCCTAGCAATTTGAGGAGACTTGACCAGCTGAAATGGAAAACTAGTTTTCCTAAACATACTTTTTTTAAGATTTCACAGCAGCAAATTCTCACAATGCACAGCACAGCTGAAAAACTTCAGGATGCAACAATACACACCACCCATGCCTCAACACACACATATAACCATGTCTCTCAACAATCTCGAGTTACAGCCTCTACTTCTTCCTACCAGTTTTCCCACTTGAGCTTAGGATACAATTCTGCAAGATGGAGACAACCTTCGCCTTATTCCAAACCCCCTTCCTCACTTATTTTACACTGGTTTTGGCATCACTAGAGCTCTCCACGAGCCGGCTTAGTGGAATAAACCGGCAGAAAACAAACCCAGGGGAAAGATACCTCCCATTCTCAGTAGCAAAAAGCTCTAATGTGAGATCACCTGCACATAAAACAGTGGTGTCTCTTCATCATCAAAAYGATTGCAATTTTTGATGAGTTACAGATTCTTAAAAGCTAAATTGTTACCAACTCTTATTGGGTATAGAAGATCCAGTTTATACCTAAAAAATCAGACAAAGTGTGTACAAGAAAATTCCATGTGCTTGTGTGTTTAAGTGAAAGGACAAATAAAATCCAAAACAACTCCATAACGGTGCTGTGTGATCAGCAACAAACGATTCAGGAACAGAGAAGTATCCAAAGGTAACAGAGAAATTAAGGGACATGCTTACCTTGCATGTCAGATAAAAATCAGGATGGCAATGAATGCTATCTGCTTTCTCAGTTTCAGAAGAAATTTACAAATGTGGATTTAGGATTAGGATTTTTGGGTCCCACTTACAAATGGGAGCTTTGGGCTCTGGCAAAAATGAGAATTATAGAATTAATTAGAATGCAATCCAATAATGTCACCCAATGCAAACAAGGCTATGATTTAAGCAGTATTTTCTTGATGTCTACCTGAATTGTTGCAGACTATTCTAAATTATCTGTCATTAGTGGCATTTTTTCAAATTTATTAGGTCACGTTATGAGGAAAACACTTGATCCTTTCTTCTAAAAATGAAACTAGACTAGTCTCTATTAAGATAAATCAATCAACATAATTTATAGAAGTTAGGGAGCTTCAGCTTTCTCTTATGCAAAGAAAACAATGCACACCTTCACCCAGCATAGGTTTTGCTCATTTTCTTAAAAGAACCAGAAGGGTCTAAAGATCAGTAGTGAAAATTATAGAGACACACCAAGGTTTACACATGAAAGAAAGGAAACACACAAAAGGATGTACAGATAAGGAACAGCCTTCAGAAGTTAAATCATGCATTTTTAATTAAAAGAACAACAGGCTATTCAACAAAAGTTAGAGCAAAAAACTGGTTTGCTTACAAAAATAAACAACTTAATAAAATCTTAAAGTAATGAYTTTTGTAAGGACTGTGCACAAAACGATCCAAATAGCTGCGTAAACTGAAAAAGACATCAAAATACAAGGATATAATTCTAGTCAACCCATCACACAGCTACAGCAGCTAAATAGTATTGTTAGGGCAGTGCTGCTGGCTCCCTCCACTCCCCAGCTCAAGGGGAGGGGTGTTAGGACCTCAGATTGTCTCAACAATTTTTTTTTCAACCAGCAATTCTTTTTCACCACAGGACTGGGTGAGTGAGTGTAATCAATAGACCTGATATGACCKCAAGTCAATTAAAAACAGTTTTCTAGCACAATTTTCAAAGTACCGCTCAGTATAATGGCTGAAACAAAATACATTTTAAATCTGCAATAAAAATATTTTAGTCAACGCTCTCAGTGAGCAGTAAGAGACAGGGAAACTTTGCATAATGGCAAAGCCCGCAGATATGAGTGTAGAGGACAAGACAGAGACAAAAAAAATCAAGTGACACTGTGAAGGTCCTGCATCCGGCACAACTGGCAGTGGCCTGAAATTAATAAACCATGCTGAATTTGATTTCTGTCTGTGCTATGTTAACCAGGCTCTCCAACTTCTTGACGACTCATTAGCTCATATACCTGCATTTTAATCACAGGTAAAGAGAACAGGGCTCTCAGACAACAGATCGCTCCCTCCCTGACACTCCAGAGCATCCAGCAATATGGCTCTGCAGGGTGCTGGCCAGGTGGTAGGCTACTGTCTGGGCACCAACCTTAAATTCTTTTACTCACTAGAACAGGCAACTGTTGTTCCTACAGATACCATATAGTCTAATTATGAAGCCATTTAATGTGGTCTTTCAGGCAAAGTTGAGTAGACTGAAAATACTATTAATACAGAATTTTAACTGAGAATTGAAATGTCACATTCTAGGCCAGTAAAATCAGTTTTGGAAATATTTTTATTTTTTTATAGTAAGAAAGTTCAAAAAGTAACAGCAGATGCCGCAGTCCTGTATTTTCCATTTATCAGATGTACAAAAGCAAGTCTTTGTGCTTTAGAGTTCATCTAAGCCTAGAAATCAAAAGAGGGTAGCAGAGATAGGATGCAGTATTAGTTTTCTAAAAAGCCCAACAGGTTAGCCCAACTTCTAACCCAGCAGGTACACTGTGAACATCACTGGTACCTTACTGGAAAGCAGCTCCTCTCATGATTGTACTAATGCCTCACAGACAGAGGTTTTTTATTAGCAGCTCTGCACATTACTTCCTTTTCCACCACCCCTCTGAGCACTTGTTACATGAACTCTGTGTGATGCTAGGGAAAAAAACAAGATTCCAAGATTATGCATTCTAATTTTGCAGAGTGAGAACATAGGTTCTTGCCTTAAGGAAGCATTTAATACTGAGATTTTTTCAGTAGGGGAGGGGGAAAAAAAAAAAACACCACAAAACCCAGAGACTTTTCTTGAACAAGCCAAGAACACTACAGCGACTTTACCATTTTGTTTGGAACCTGAGCATATAAAACAACAGTCACTTTTTCAAATAATGTCAGAAAAATACTGACCTCCTGAACAAGAGCTGCAACACTGTTCACATGCCAATTACTCAGAGCAATCAACTGGCAAGTCTGGTCACTGGGTTTAATCTTTAGTGCCAAATCAACCAACTGTGTTAGTGAGGCAAACCAAAGCAGGTATATCTGATTTTCTGTGAGTCTTGACAGAGTTTCTAAATTTTATTATTACTTTTTACCATCAGCTACTTAGGAAACAGAAACAAATTTTGGAACGTAGATTATCTATTGTCCATTATTTCTGTTTTGTCACTTCAAATTGAATTATTACAATGCAATTTAGGTCAGGTTATACCTCAAATCCATTTGAAAATTTGAAAATAATCAATGCAGCAGGCATTAGTGATTGTCAGTGGAGACAACAGACTAATCACCCAGGAACCCCAATACTTACAACAATACATTCAATTTTCCAAGTCAAGTCTACAATCTTTGCTTTAAAGCTGCAGAATTTACAACWTTTGAAATGAAAGCAACCGTTTTATCCTTCTGACATATCTGTTTACCAGAGACACACTGTTAAATAAAACGGTTTTATTCCACTCAATTTAAAGCAAGCATTTGAGAGGAGTTGTAGTTCTCTGGTCCCCAGAGACTGCAAATCATGTCAGCAACGCAGGCAGAGAATTTTGTTCCAACACTACCAAGGCTACAATGCCTGCAATAACAAAATTTATTTTTGCAAAGCAGAAATAATAGAGAAAAACCAGGAAGGTTTAGGTATCCTACAGTTTGGGAAGTTTTAGGTATCCCACAGATGGTCAGACTTAATCCACCACTTCATGAGTTCTGGAACTTGAACCAAAAGCTTCACATGCCCTTTTCTGATTGACCAATCAGTTGGAAGATACTTATCTATCTGGGATGTATTTTCAACCTGAAGCCAGCTGACATTTTGTATTAAAAGAAAACTATTTACTCAGATTTATCTAGAGAAGAACATTCAACAGAATCAGCATTCATAACCTTTTTGTTCTTGATGAATTCTACATTTATGAGAAGAGATRTAACTATTTCCAGATATTTAGTCAACATTCACGGATTAAAAATATGCCAAGTTCCAGAAAAAAAATCACCTAACAAATTAAGTATTGAAATCAGAATCTATTATTTGAGGTCAATGAGATTTATGAGTATCTTCACGCTCCATAACTCAAATCATTCTAAGTATGCACCTATATTCTTTCAAGACCAGTTCTGGAATTCTGAATACAAACATGGGGTRTTTATTAGAGAACTTTAAGTTTTAACAAGCTAAACCCATAAACATACTTCTAATGCTTTCTTATTCCTCTAAACTTTAAGCACCCATTCAAATAGCTCCCATGCACAATATTTCAGTCTTAGAGTAATAGGTCTTACCATTTTTTACCAATGCCTCTATTTTGCTTTTGGTTCTGTATACCGCATGGTTGTGTATATTGAATTGATTCAGTGCATTTCTGGATGGTTTTACACTTCAAGTCTGGAAACCAAAGCCAGTGCAAATTTTACCTGCTAAATAAAATTTTTCAGAAATATACCTGTAAGAATATGCTAATATAATGATATATGAATCCTTGATACCTCCAATGGTGTAATGGTCAGSAATAATATGCTTGATTGTTTATGGGTTTCTCAAAGTACAAGTCAGAAATTAGACATGGAATTTGTTGCAAAGAGATCATAAAAGAAGGCAAATTATTATTTCTCCTTGTGTTTTTTTTTTTTTTCAAATAAAGAAGAAAATAAGGCTGCATAAGAGGCTGAGCTGAAGGGACAGCAAGCTTAAATTAAAGATGTTCATAGACAAGCTCTAGCAAATCTCGTAGCAGATTAAGTTACTATCCTCAGCTGTACACTCTGCTCCTGTCAGAAGTTACTGATCCCAAAAGCAGAGTTGGCAGAAGGTAACATGTGCTGACACCTCAGCCACTTCAGTGCTAAGACTTAGTTTGGGTCAGATATTACACTATGAACTGAAATGACTGAGGAACAAGCACTTCTGCTAATTCTGCAAATGATGAACTAGAGCAGAGGAGCTGAGCAGGGAAAGGTAAAAAAACTGACATCACCAAATGTGGCAAGATTTCCCAGAGCTATATTTGCAACCTAAATTTCTTCTAAAGTAGCCAGAATCAGATGTGCCACTTGTCACAAATCCATCCAAGAATAAAAAACACACTCTCGCCAAAAAGTGTCAGAAGTACAATGTGAACTGTTAAACAATTAGTAATTAAGTTTAACAGGCACTGATTAGTCATGTTATGTACCTTAAAGGCTAAATACTCAATTTCAAATTAGCTTTAAGAAACCAAGAACTGAGGTTTTGCATGGAATTTTAATTATCACATGAAGTCCCAACTACAGAAGTTATAAGGAGCACTAACACACGTAATACCAAAAGAACAGCATTAAATATCTTTCTAAGATTTGACAAGAGTRTGCACTTAAGAGGGAACACAAACTAGCCCACATTTACTACCCAGCCACTTAGGTATGCAGCTGCATTCATTAAATATTTGTGTAGAAAAGATTTTAAAAATATTGACAGAAGGAGAAACTTTATGAAGTTCTCACCAACAGAAGTCAGAAACTGGCTTAGGGGACAAAGTATATATAAATTCAAGTTTGCAACTCAAGTTGTTAAATTTAAAAAAAACCATATATGCAAATATTTTATACTTTACTACTACAGAAGTGGTATTTCAGATTTTATACAGCCTATTAAGTAAAATTCTTGAAATTTGTACTGTGCAGTTATCACCCTAGTACTTTTTATTAGTATTAAACACATACAACACTTTACTTCATATAAGGTTTATAAATTAAGAACCACCACTGATCAGCCGTGGAAACCACACTCAAGGCTTCAAAAAGAGCTTGTACATAATAAGCAGGCCTAACTGTTCACTTCTGCAGATTGTCCCCTCCCACCCACCTTTAACTGAGGTCTTTAGCCTCTAAGATTCCCCTGCTTTTCCGAACAAGTACATAATACAAATTGCAAGTTCAGCATCATGCAGATGCATTTATAACAGAGGGCCCCACCCAGCTTTGCACATTGTCCACTGATCAAAACTGAGCCATCAACACAGAATCCCAAACGAGACTAAATATGACATTTTTGTAGAGAGGAGTTCACAGTTATTGTATTATTATATTGGTGTTATATTATTTTGTTAATCCCTTGCTGAGATTTTCCAGCTCTTCAGTTCCCCCTTTTTTAAAAACAAACCAACCTCCAAAAAACCAGCTTGCTACATGCTTGTAGCCCAGTGCAGCACAGTATCTGGTTGAGAGAGTATCTACCACATTTTTACAGAACAAATTTCAGTAAGGTGTAAAACATGGTTTCTGGCTGTTTAGGATAACAACATAGAAATGCCATACTGAATCAGACCAATGGTCCATCAAACCCAGAACTCTCCATCTGACAGTGGCAACCAGACATGCTGTTTAGGGATAAATTGTGCATCCAGAAGTTCAATTGTTAAAGGACATCAGATGGTACATCCCTGACTATTCAATTATGAACCATTAAATATATCTGTAAATGGATCTGCTGTCTGGGAACCTGTATAACTCCTTTTTTGAACATGCTGATATTGGTTGCCTCCACAAACTCCTATGGCAATAAATGCCAGTAGTTTACCACCTGGTATGTGAAGTACCAGCTTCTTTCATCTGTTCCAAACCTACCATTTTAATCAACTGCATCCTGCATCTGTAAGATCCACAGCCTCCATGGCTTTTTTCCTAAAATTTCCATCACATCCCCTTCCAACTGAAGAGTTCCAGTCTTTCTAGTCTCTTCTTGTAAGGCTCCATCCCTTGATTGTTTCTATTGCCCTTTTCTACTTTTTTTAGTTCTGCTATATACTTCCTTTAAATGCAGAGACCTGAATTGCACACAAGAGTGATGACAGCAGGGTTTTGCATAGCTGCAATATGATGTCTTCTGTCATCTTAATGCCTTTCCTGATATATTTAGCATTTTGTTGGCTTTCTGGCTGCCACACACACTACAGAAAGCACAGCAAACTGATGCTGTGGTTAAAGGTAACTTTCTCACAGTTCTACAGAAACAAGGAGTCTGGTCCAATTTTATTACATTTCACAGACATCTAATCATCTCACCACACACTTGCTAAAAATTATTTCTAGAGCTCCTGGCACTGAACTACTCTGCTTTGCATACTACTAGATAATAGTCATCATTATGTCCCATAAAAAGCAATATTCCTGCTTAATTTCACTCTTATTACAGAAAAATTTCCCACTGAAATAGAAGGGGTGTCTTTGAATATATCAAAGCTGTATGTAATGAGATGTAAGAGAACACAAGCACCAGAAGATCTAAAGGAGAACCAGGATAGTACTGCAAAATGAAAGAAACGCTAAGAATAGATACTGTTTTACAAGCCAATCCAACCTTAAGACAGAAGGCAATAATACAATGGGAAAGAGAAAGCAAAAGGTCATAAGACTTAACAGAGTGTAGGAATGGTGTGATCCAACACACAGAACCTTTATTTCCTTCCCAATATTGTCCATCTTCCCTATTTAGAGAGAGGAGACTAAGAAAGACTCATGTTTGAAGATCTGCAGAAGGAAAGAATGCAAGAAAATGAGCAACAGAAAGTTGCCAAAAAAAGCAGCAGCAAAAATGTAAGAAGTCCATACTAAACCAGGAAAGATCTAAGGAAAGACAATATATCATGACTATTCAAAATTGACCGTATGACTACTCCCTAATAGCAATAAGCTTACTAGTCTAAACAAGGCAATGGTATCAAAAAAGAAATAGTTTGACCTAAAAATTACTTCATAAGCAATAAGCCAAAATAACTCTTAACTGCTGCTTCAAAACATCATATAATTGATATGCATAGATGCAGAGTTCTCTTTTTCAGTCAAGAAGAAATAGCTCTTGTTGCACTTCATTTTGACCTCTCCTTACTTGAAAATTGGCAAAAGCTTAAAGAAAGCAATGACCTACAAAATATATCAAATAACCAGTCTTGAATAGCTTTTCGACTGTTCTGTTATCTTAAAACCATCCTCAGGATTTTTCTTTTGGGAGGAAGGATAAGCAACATTTACTTTTTGGATTCCTAGCTTTCCTTGGGATACACTTTCAGTCCTTAATCTTTACATCTCGCTTGATGAGCCAATGAAGAAATTTAAGTAGGCTAAAAGGTAGAAAAGTGTCTACCCGAGTGTAGAATCCTCAGATTGCCACTTTCCTCCTCTTTCCACTGAAGCCAAGTAACTTGCCTCTTCAGACTTCTAGCTAGCCCTCATCATATCGGCTTGAAGCAACATGCTTTGTCAGGAAGTGGTTGATGACAATAGTTGAAGTCTTGAGAGAAGATCACAACACACACTAGATGAATATTCTACGAACAGGCAAGAATTAAATTGATAATTCAGTAGAAAAAGTCTACAAATCTAACAAGAACTTAGGCTCAAATGGATTTTTAGTGCTGTTTATACTCTTAAAAAAATGAAGATGTGAAACAGACTATTCCACTGGTTGAAACCAAAACCAATACTGCTGGGCTCATAAGTTGTTCAGTCAGTCAGTCCAACAAGACAATGCCAAGCTGATCAGCTTTTACCTCACTTTAAGACACTGTGCTAATTCCTCCCAGTAATTAGGTTACTAATTTAGAACACATCTTGATTACTGGAAAAAAATGAAATGGTAAGACCTTGCATTATGTTGGTTTTAATTACCCTACAATGACAATCACCACCTTTAAATACGTATATCCAGTTCCATTTCAACTCACTCTCCTTCTCTCCTGCACTTGAGAACTTCTAATACCATTCAAACAAGATGTAAATGCCACCGCATAGTGGCACTAAGCAATTCCATCACCACTTGATCCTACAGGAACTGATTCTGCAGAAAGCACGTGATGTCCACTAATGCTATATTCTCCCACTAACACAAGTTTGTCTGCTGACATCATATGCCCTTTCAGACATCGGGAAGAAAGGATTTGCTCTATGAAAACAAGGATATACATACGTAAGAAGTACAATCAATATAATACAAACCAATACAACCCAAACCCTCATCTGTTTGAAATCTCGGGATGCTTAACCCAAAAGCATGTGCTTTGCCTTCAGAGATGAGAACATTTAGAAAATAGGACATACCAGAGGAATTAGCAACACATTCTCTTAGCCAATACAAGACATGCAGTTAATTTCTATGGCACACAATGCAGTTATCTGTAACACAGTTGTTCTACAAAAGAAACTTTAATTTTCTTAGCCAAGGTGCACTGCATTAATCCATGATTAATCTATCTCAAGTTTCATTAATAGTAGCTGACAARTCAATGGCAATTTGATAAAACAAGACAAACAACAGTGACCACAAGTTCTCAACCACGACACTGCAGGGACACTGCATGATCCGACATTAAGGTCAAGCCTTAGCTTTATGCACAGAGGTGCATATAAAAGAAAAAGTTGTCATGGTATCTGCTGTGCTGAAGAATTTAACTCAGTACCACAACCGCCATGCAGAAAAACATGCTTCCCTCCCTAGATTTCTCCTCTGCCACACTGAAGACCAGCTTCTAAATAAGTGATTAATAGAGAAGGCGTTACTGAAGCATGCTACCTTCATTGACCTTAATTGTGAAGATCATCCCAGTTAAAAGAACACTTGGGTTTACATTTGAATATTCAGATAAGAGCTGACTGCTGATTTCTCTGCCACCCAAACCAAGATCAAGATTTGGCTCCAGGGAAACAGACAGGTGATGGGAAACATCAAAAGTGAAGTCATTTCTCCCAATAGTGTTTTTACCAAGACATCATAGCAGTTATATTTTACCTGCCTTCAGCCTTGAACAAGGTGAACTTTTAAAGTTTCATTACTCTTTCGTATACACCTCATTAAACGCAAGTCACTCCTACGCCATCACACTGCTAACAGCAGCTCACACATGTATCACTGGCAATCTTTATAATATACTGTTGAAATGAGAAGTGACTCTTTTAGGCACTAGTATACATTGTCCTCCTTTGATCACACACATTTGTACTCAGAACTCCACTCAACACTACTGGTACCTACATGAATACTTCTTTCCCAGCCTCTCCTTCCTGACTTTAAAAATATACACTTATCCTTGGAAACAGACTCAGAACGCATACAGCCACCTCCCAGCGCCATTGCCAGGTCAAAGAGCAGCTGCTGAGGTTGCACTGCCACTTCCCGGTTATCAAAGGTTTTTAGTTTTGCTGAATTCAACTTTCTGGAGAGCTTGAAAATACCACTAAACAACTTCACACAATGAAAATAAGACAATTCACACTGACTATTCATATAACGATGCACATACACAGGTATGTGCTTTAGATGCTAACATACTGACTATTACCACGCTTGAGTACTCCTAATACCTTTTGTAAACGACCACTTAACTGTCCCATCGCTTTTAATATAACCTTACCAGAAATTGTTCCTGGTTCTGAAATACTTTCCCCCCCAAAAAACCCCATTTGAGAGTCTTCTGTATCATCTGTTATGGCCAAATAACCAAGTATGACCTTCCAACAATCTGCCCAGAAGATGAATCCAGATGCAAGACAAGAATGAAACTTATGGTCTGGTTTCTATCTTATTTTTCTTAAGAACTCTCTTTTTCCGGAATTTTTATCTATTATATCACCTATTCTTTTGCTAGAACTTTGTGGGAGATAAGGAGTTTATTTTCTATGCTGATAAAGTATAGCAAATTCAGATACTAAAATTTATGATTAACAACCATGAACTGCACTGTCACATGTATCAACCGTCAAGCCTTTTCTCTAATCCCAGGGAAGAAATTTTTAAAAATGAAAGACTAGAGGCAAAATCAAGTATTAAAAATGTTAACATAAAATCACATTAACTATTTCTTACTCATTTTTCTTTAGAAGACAATTATGGCCAACCAGAACAGATACATGATGCAATAGGCAAATCACTTCAGGAAACACAAGGCACTGAGGTGATCTTTATGTAACAGATAATAATTATAGGTATGTTGAAACAATTACATTTTTGTATCTAATTATTTGGCATCCTGTAAGAACGTAGAATTAGATCCAAAAGAGAATCTGAACGCCATGCCACCTATTAAACACCACAATCCACAGATAAGCAACCAAGCTCCACTCTGCAATGAAAAGGGCACATTACAGATGCTGTTCAAAAGTCTAATACTCAACATGAGTAGGAATTGGCAAAGTCAGCCAAGAATAAACATAAAGAGAAAGATCAGAGGTTTAAGTATCCAGAATTTCACACCATGCTAGGAAAAAAAAAAAAAAAAAAATCCTTTTCATCCACTCTTTCAACACTTGGCCTGCAACAAGGAAACCTGGGTTCAAATCATCAATTTGTACTTGATCATGCTTCTTGCCAGCCAGTCCCTGGGCTACATACCCCATTCACTCCCTTCCCAAGTGAGTATTACTCCTCAAGAATGAAACTGGCTGGTGTCTGGAAGCACCTCACACCCAAACACCCAGTGGCCTGGCAGTTAGAGCATTCCTTTTGGGAACTGACAGATGGGGGTTTCAAAGTTCCCCCAAAAAGCAGAGGGATTTGAAACCAAATCTCAACATACTGGACAGGTACTCAAACCACTTACCTATCTGTAAAGAAATGCAACAACACATCCTTTTTCTGCCAAAAAAGTGTGCAAGATTAGGCTTTTCTGTGTTTCCTCTTCACAGAATAGAAGCATTCCTTGTACAATTGTGCATTACTAATGGTATCTCTGTTTGCTTTCTAATTTAACTGATGCAAGCTTTGAGAGTTACAGCATTTTCTTCTTCCCACACAGCTATGTATTAGTATGCAATCAGACACCCTTGCAGTATAAAACAAGTCTTTACCAACAGACATACAGTTTATCACCTCCAGTTAAAAAAAAAAGAAAAAAAACCCAACCCAAAGTTACATTAAAATAGCCTGGTATATAAACTACTTATGTAGTTATAATTTCTTCTTTTTGTTTAGAGTTCTGCTTCATAATTTAGTCTGAACTATACTTAAAACATTTTGTCATACAGCTATATTAGGAATGCAGAAAGCAGGATGAGTACATAAAATACTTCTTTTATCAGAATTGCTGTATTGAAGAAAGCTCTGAAGTAGATAATTATACTAGAAAAATCATTTTGCCAGCTTACCTGATTTTAAACTACAGTATAAACTGTTTCCACCAAATGAGTTTTCTGTCACAGGCACACCAGCAAACTTTTTCAAATATACAAATGCCTCTCTCTGCCCGTTAATAAAAGGAAAACAATACAGCAGTATTTAATTAATATTTACAAAAAGTCTTGAGGTTTTCTGAGGAATGACCAAAGCAGTAATTACTCTAGTGTTCCAAATACCGTAATGTCAAGCCTTTCTGCAACACTACCTGTCACATTAAGAAAGTACTTGGGGGGGGGGGGAGAGCCAGTTGCTAGAACATTTAAGAATTTTAAACATGACATATGAATACAAATACAAATCCTGTTATCTAAGAAGTAGCAGGCTGTTTGAAATCTTAGCCTTCAGTGTTCTAAAAGCCTAACACTAACAGGAATGCACTTAATCAAAAGTGCAAACTGGAAAAAAAATTAGTAGCTGAAACAGGTAGTTACAACTGTTAGCATTTGACGTTAAGATCTGGTCTTTGAGGAGACATCATAACAGAATTTGCATCTAAAAATGCCACAGGATTTTTTAAAGCCTGCAACTTCAAACTATAGCAAGAGATTTTAATTAAAAAGCAGCAAATGGAAGTGTTATGAAAATATAATTATTTACATGGGAAAATATATGGTTGCATATGAACTTCAGACTACATTAAGTTTTCTGTGTCCATAACCCTCGGTATGAATGCTAACCTCTACACTGCATTTTTACTACTTCACAGCAGATATTGCTGTGGTAATGAAAGATGTCCGACACCCCTCAATGGCCTGAGTAACTCCTGCAGATTCCTAAGGTGGCTAAATCAGTCTAGTGAAGAAATATTATTTACATTTCTCAGTAAGTTCAGATCTTTTGAAAGGAAATTTAATAAAAACTAAGTAAAACTACCATCTTTACCATCACCTAGTTCTATATAGCAGAAATTACCATCCACTGCTATTCCACACATTGCAAGGCAACATGACACACATTGAAGGACGTAAAATCTGAAAGAACTACTTTGAAAAGAGTTAAGTGATCATGTATTAACATTTAACTCTGTATTACTTTATTAACAGTAATGTTAATTAAACATTCTAGTATGCTGCTTCACACTGCTGCAATATAAATAATCGATGCCTTGTTAAAACATCTACAATACTAACCATTAGTTAAGCTTTTAACACGTGAAATACTGAATTTTTTTGCATCACAGCATGTTGGAAAACAGTTCGTATGTGTATAAAAGAGCCAGACTCTAAAGTATTGGACACTTAGATATGTAGTAACAGCTCTAAGATGATTATAAGAAAAAAAGATGTACTGTTTGTGAAAATTCAGAGGACGGATTAAAAACAAAAGATTGCAGACTCGGATGCCTAATTAAAGACAATTCAAAGATATCCTATTTTTGACAAATTCAGGAAAAACACCTCAATCCTCCAAAAAGACAGACAGGTCCCTTTAAGGCACACGAAGCTGCTCACTGAAGCAACAGCCACTTAGAAAAAGACCACCACCAGTCACTTCTTAGGGAAGTTTAACGGCGGTCATCGACATATCATCACTTACATAGAATGCAAGTATTTTGTTCTAGTGAGCGAGCTATGGAGCTAGTTTATGTCCAAATAATTCCACTGTAGAGGCTTTAAGAATTACCTTTTAAAAGAAAAAACCCTCACAGCAACTAGCTGACATTCACCCCTTTAATATTCTTCGTTAAGTTGTTTTTCAGGGATCTGTCCCACGTGAGACATCTAAGAATATTATTATTTTAGACAGGGGTTTTTTTGGCTTTTTTTGTTTGTTTGTTTTGGTTTTTTGGGTTTGTTTGTTTGTTTTTTTAATATCAATGTTTTTCAAAAAGGTCAAATACAAGTTAATTTAACTTTCTTGTGCAGTCTGTCTTACGAAGCTCAAAGTGTTCTTTGTTGCTTGCCTGTACAGTCTCTACCACGACACAGGCTCGGTCCCTCAGTTCGGAAAGCACCGCCACTGCAAGAATTTTATCAGTATAGGCTTCCTGAAAACGAAATAGTTCCGAGCCAGTATGTGCGTTAACTATTGCTGACTATAAAATACACTGGTAGTCGCTCATATTCAACCAACTTTAACTTAACCCTGCAAAGCTTCATAAATCACTACGAAGTGATCTCTTCATAGAGCTGCCAGGAGATCAAAAATGCAGAAGGGGGAAGTCTCAAGTCTCTCCCCTCATTAAAACACAAACACGCACCCCTATAATCACGCAGAGAAAGCGCACAGCCCAGTACGGGAGGGTTTTCTTACAAGTTCTGGGCCTAAGCTGGCAGCGCCTGCCCGGGAGGCAGCCCCGCGTGAGGGGAGCCGGAGGAGCGGCTCTCAGGAGGCCGGCTGGGCGCCCCCCGCCGCCGCCCCCCACGCTCCCGGCAGCGGCGCCGGCTCCGGGCGCCCCGCTGCGCAGGCACCTGTAGCCGCAGCGGCCAGGGCCGCCCCTCCCGGCCAGGCTCCGCGGCCGGGGCACAGTCCGGGCCGTCGCCCGGCGGGGCGCGGTACCGACGCGGTGCCCCGAGAGCCGTCGAGCCTGGCTCGGCCCCGCCGTCCCGCTCGGCCCCGGCCCGGCCGGACCCCCAGGCCTGCCCGGGCGCCGTGGCCGCGGGGGAGGCTCCCCGGCGAGCCGAGGCTGGCGGCTCCGCGGCGGGACCTGTTGCTCGCACGCCGGGCGCGGGAACGGGGGCTGCGCTCACCGTCCTTCCTTCGCCGCCGCTGACACGCTCCGGCCCAGCCGCCGGCTGGAAGTCACGGTCGCCCGCAGCCCGCGGCGTCTCCCCGCGGAGCCACCCGGCCACAGCCCCCGCAGAGCTGCGCAGCCGCCGCCAAGCCCGGCCCGACCCGGCCCAGCCCTGCCCACTCGCCCGCTCCCAGCGCCGGCCGCCAGGCCCCGCCCCGCCTCGCCCGGCCGAGCCGCGCAGGCGCGGGGCCGCCCCCACAGCCGCCGCCGGGGCCGCGCCGGCAGCCCGACTGGACGGGGGCGGGGCGGGGCGAGCTGAGCGCGCGCGCCCTCTGCCGGCCGGGCGGGGCGGGGCTGGCCTAACGGCCGCAGTCGTGGTCGCGGGCGGCTGGCTAGGGCTTTCCTCAGCTCTCGTTGAGCGGCTGGGGAGGGGACAGCAGACATGGCACTGTTCCCTGTCTCCGTCCTCCCGCAGTCGTGTCCCATCTGTCTACCACAGCTGTCTCTGCACCCCGGAGAGGCACCTCCACGAGAGCCCCTGTGCCAGAGGGGCTCCGTAAACAGAGCTGGCTTGCCTGTCTGGGCTGCGGCTGGCTCCCTCCTCTCCCACCTCCAGCTGCCTCCTCCTGCCAAATCTTCTGCTACCTGCTGAGGCTGGCGTGTGCCCTGGGCGCTCCACACCACTGCAGCCCCTTTCTCCTCCACCCTCCTCATCACCCCCCCCATTCTCCTTGTACTGCTGCTGAAGCCACAACACAAGCTTGAAAGCCCCAGTCAGGCTGGGGCCTATTGTGGGACGAAAAATGTTTACTCTCATCTGAGAGTCCACCTTTGGGAGAGCGGAGGGAGGCTGAGGCACAGAAGGTGCCCAGAACACAGTGTCTGGAAGAATGAAGGAAACAGAGCATTAAAAGTAGTTTTACCAGGTTGGTTGTATCCATGGCTGTGTTTTACAGGACCAGAGAAACATAATCTTCAGCACTGCAGTTTAGCTTGACTTTGAGCTAAAAACTGCATTCCTACCCCTGGTTTTTCAGGCTAGCCTGCCTAGATCATTGCCTGAGGCATTAGAAGAAATGTTCCACTAACAAGACCAGAAAAAAAGGCTTTCTTAGATCACTAAAAAGTCCTAAAGAGATACCTCCTTTAGTCCCTCTCTCCTTGCTTCAGTTTAACCACTTATAAATCTGTGTCATTTAACTCTGTATCATTCTCCATAGTGAAATCCAGATACAGACTTTCAACTTCCTATAATTTTACCCTATACCATATTTTCTTTGGATTATAAGTCCCAAAACCAGGTCCTGTGGTTTTCTTTTCTTAGCGTGTGAAAAGGCCAGATGACCTGACCCTAACGTAGGTCCTGGCCGGCTACCTGCAGAGGAAACTCTGAAAGCATTCTACCTTTTCACACTGTGGCTCAAACTCCCCAGGATATCTTTTTGTTTGCTGTTTTCAGGGCAGCAATGCCTTGTAACTGCACTTAACCAGCTATTTCTGTTCTGACCATTAAGAAGTGATACTGAACACAAGCTGCTTTGTATCAAGTGAGCAAAACTGTAGCACTGCAAGAAATACAAATATCGGCGGACTGCAGATTACTTACTTGGGAAATAAAAATGCAGGGAAAACATGACACACGTAATTCGTGGTTGAGCAGCACCGAGAGTGGTTCTTTTCACCTTCATGTGAAAATGGTGAAAGTTCACATGAATCTTTTTTTACAGACCGCTTTGGCAAAGGACCTGAGAATCAGAAAGGACTGTTTCAATATATGATACTTACCTAGAAGATATAATGGCTGCAAAAAGCAGCTAGGTTCACCAGTTGGCTGTTCACTGTTGTCATCCTCATCCAAACTGATCACTAGTTTACTGTCTTTTCTACATCCAAGGTTGGGATGATCAGACAAAAAAAAACCACAAATTCTGGTTACGGTTTCCCTCAACTGATAGCATTTCTCCTTCCTCTCACGGAAAATCTCATTGCCTCCGGTTTGCATGTTACCTTGCAGTCAGTTTTTAAACCAGGATAAGGGAATTTTCTTCAATATGTTGTGCAATTTGTTGTAGAGCAGGGAAAGATTCACACCAGTTACAGAGTTTGGTTCCCTCCTTTACTCTCTCATATCTGTAGCTGAATTTTTAATCTTTTGCCAGAAGGGGTTACCAGACCAGGTTAAGGCTGAGCTTGGGATATCTCTTGGATATATCTGCTTAAAGATCTGTTTGTTTCTTTGGTAACCAATCTCCTCCCTCTGGCTTTCACAAACCCTAATATTAGCCCTTGCCCAGCTGGCAAATCCATTCATAAGATGCTTGAATGAGGCGTGCTTGGCTAATTCTATCCAACAGATTAAAATATTCTGTCAGGCCAAGAAGTATGTCATACCTGAAAACATTTCACAATAGAGCACAGGATCAGCAGCGTTATTTGTAAAGACCCAGATAACCTTTCTTTTTTAAATCATTGTGTTAGCAATTTAAATGGACAGGTCTGATAGTTCATTTTGCCTTGTGGGTGCTGTCTGTTGGTATGCAGAGAACACAAAAATTGCTGTGAGAAAATCAACATTTGGCTTGAATTTAACAAAACATGCAAATTAGAAAGAATAGATACAGAGAAAGAAGGCTAATGGGAAGATGAGGAAGGACAATGGAAAGATGACTGGGAAGATCAAAGCTTTTAGTCTTCCTTTGTTTTGTCTTAGCTGATTAATCTTTCATGTGAGGACCTACTAAGACAGCTCTTAAAGGAAATGAATAAATTACCAAAGTACTATAAACCTTGCTGTTCCATCTCTTGTTCAAAGTTTTCAATTATTATCTTTAAGCAGAAAGGAACTGGAAAGAAATATCCAAGTGATACCTTTTGTGAGCTTGGATCTTAGAACATTTTGATTTTAGACATGATTTTTCTATGATTTTACTATCAAGGATTATGGGAACATTAAAGCATGCTTGCAGCTACAGAACCAATGTATTTAGGCAACTTTATTATTGAAGAACCTTCTTTTTAAGGTTGATGCATTCATTCCACAGACAAATATTTTTTAACAAAGAAAATGTTCATCTTTGATTAATTGAATTTGACATGAATTAGTGTCACTGTTTGCCAGCAAGGTGCTGATATAACCGTTGATCAATCTAAGCCTGGCTGATTGTAATCAATGAAAAAGAGAAAAAAAATTCTGACTCGAGCTGAGGCATCAGCCTAACATAGGACAAAATGTTTTCTTTGAAACCATTGCCCTCTGGAGGGGGAATGAAAAATCACAGAAAGATTAGGTAAAAATTCCCTTTTATGTCACTGTGTAACTGAATTTATGCTTTACAGTCCAGGAGTGGTTCTACAGACTGATGCAAAAAGGAATGCTCTGTCAGAAGAGCCGCAGTGGCCACAGTGCTTATGTCAGTGAAGGCTGGAGGAGAACTAATCCCCATCTGTCTGCCCCATTACTCTCCTTCCCTTTATCTCTAAACTCTTTATCTCTAAAGTCACTGAACATCCATCCTACAACAGATGTACTTTCTCTTCCAACTTCATCTTGGATCCCTTCCAAGCTGGTGTCATCCCTCTTTATTTGCCAAAATATTTTTTTATGCAATCCCTAAAGAATTCTTGCCTGCCTGATGTCAGAGTCTGTATTCCATCCTCTTTCTTGATCTTTCTACTGGGTTTGATGGTTTTGGTTTGGTTTGGTTTGTTTTTTGGTTTTTGTTTTTTTTTTTTTGGTTGGGGCTTTTTTATTATCTTGATTACCCTTTCCTTCTTGATCTTTTATTCTTGCAAGGTTTTGAGAAATTGTGGTCTCTTCTTCTTTTTATCTCTCTACTTTCATGTCTGGCATCTATTTAAATAGACTCTTTTTCTCCTGCCTCTGAGAACTTCACAGGGATTTTTCCCTTGGTCTTTAGATATTGATAGCTTATATCTTGGATAATCACATTTAAATGTCACCTTTAACTGAATATGAATGAAAGTGAGCTCCTTCCTGCTCAGACTTTGCCTATATATTCTCCCTGTGTTGCAGGGGAAATGACAATATCTCACAGTGGTCTTTCCAGTTTGATTTATAGCAATATCTGATGTCTCCTGACTACAAAACTGGTGATTGTTTTAACCCTAAGTAGGCCACATGCACCAGCCATCTGAAAGAATGTAACAACACTAGTCCACCTGTAGGGCTAGCTCTGTTCGATATCTAGTGTTTCGAAGAAGAGTGCAAAATACAAAAGTCCAGAAGATAAATTATGCATTAAACAAGAAAAAAAAAATCTCTTGGCCTCCACAACCCAGCAACAGAAACCCTGAATTTTGAAATTAATACAACAACCCAATTTAATTTCAGCCTTCCTTGAACTAGGACAACAAATACCAAGGATTCAAATATGGTCATGTTTTTCTCCTTGATAGCATCTAGAACTATTCCTTACTTCCTATCGAGTAACTCCATTTTGCATTCATGTTCATCTGGGTGGCTGAAACATCTTCCTCTCTGGCTTCTGGTGTCCTCTGCCACTCCTTAATCCTTCAGATCCGAAATTGCACAACTCCAAGTAAGGTCACAGTATTTACAAATAGGGTTGTAAACCCAACAGAAGTTCAGCTGCAGAAAGAAGTTAATCTCCAGAAGAGAGGTCTCAAGTCTGGGAGTACTACTCATCTGTCAGTGAGGGGTCTTAAGCTCAGAAATAGGAAACATTCCCAGAAGACGGAGGCCCCAAAGTAAAGCTGGAAGTGAGGTTGTTAATGTAAAAGTTTAGGGCACTATTTTTAGTCCAGAAAAATAATGGCTAATAAAAATTATCYTTCTTGCCACTGTTTTCCCTTCCCCTATTAAGTTATACTCAAATTAGTGATTATCTTATCTGACTCTTTGTATCTGTTTGCTGCTTCTTGTCCTTCCTTGAGTAATTTCTCCTTATTTTTGTATGTTACTCTCTTTATGATTGTATACCTGTCTGTCTTTCTGATATTGTTTCAGTCATCTGTGTGCCTTCCTCTGCACAACTCTCCATCTTTGGCTTGATCTTAAATAAATCTATAAGGACGTAAAGTAAATACTTAAGTCTTTCTGGAAAACAAAATCCTGCTTTGCTATTTATAACAATTATTAATTTGTATCAAAATCCACTCTGTTCTTCCCTGACTTGCCATTTACAGGCTGGATGTATCCTAAAGCCCAAAGTCAAGACAGGATTTTATTTGGATTCTAGTGCTAACCTGCCTTAGTGTCAACTCGCACATACTTTTTACTGGGTTTTACTTTGTTTTAATTACTTTGTTTTAATCTGTGAATAGAGGGCAAAAACCACTTTTCACTTCTACTCTTTTTACTCTGTGGAACTTCTTTTCTTGTACTCATAAACGTACATAAATATATTTGTAAAGAAATAAAAACCTATGAGATAACTCGCAGATCTGTGAGAAAATAGGGGAAGAACCAACAAAAAGAACCAACAAAGTTTCAACAGTTGATACCACCTAAGGAAAATACTTAGGTGGTAAATCCTAATGAAATAAGACATTTCTGGTTTTTAGATTCTTCCCAGGTATGATCATCTTTCCTGAAAGGCAGCTTAGTAGTGGTAATTATGTTAATGATGAGACCCTTCTATCTGATAATGCTGCAATGTAAAGCTTAAGCTTTAGATATTTATCAGTCAAAAGTACGACACTACAGTATATTGTTCATATATTCTGTAAACCAGAAATGGAGTAAATCTTTCTCTTGAAAGCAAACTAGATGTACAGTAAGACAGCTGTAAGATACTGTAAGACATACACAAACAACATAATTCTCCTTCTTGTTCCCTTTTTCTAAGTCTTCACTGAAATAATCTTGCACACAACGCTCTATTTACCAGTCTTGTTTGGTGTAGGTTTTCAGCTTGTGCATCCCTGTTATACTTTAATTACTGCCACAAAAAGATTTGTAGCCAGTACCATACCTTTATCCACATGGACATCTGAACATGACATGAGGCAGAATCACTTTCAAAATTATTCTTCTTAAAACTTTCATTTGAATATTCCCCTAGTTTTTGAGCTTACTTTCAGCAGATTATAAACAACATCTGGGGCAGTTAACTGCCAGCCAACACGTCTGTTGTTCCCCAGCATTTAAAGCAATGCTTAAAATCTACTTTATTTGAATCCATAACTGCATAAGTTTCATTGGAAAAATTCTGAAACTAAAATTAAAAGAGACCAACATTTTTTTCTTTGAGAAACATACTCATAAAAATCCTTTATACATCATTTCATCATATGCATAGATATGGAGTGGCATGGCACAGAGGAAATTCAGCTGTGGCATCCAGCCCCTTTGTAGAAGTCCATGCTGATCCCAACATAATGTCTTCCTTACAGACATAAGATGCCAATAGATTTCAATTGCCACCTCTTGAACAACGGGATCATATTTCAGATAGTTGATTTGTGAAAATGAATTATAAAGGATAGCACCAAAATACACTTGTCATATGTTGCCATAACCAAAGCAGGTATACTTAATTACCTTTCCCAAGAAAGCAATAGCAGCTACACAATCATCTTTAAGGAAGAAAAAAATTGTTCTGATACTAACAGAATAATCATTTCCATATAGCTATGTGGAGCTATACAGATGGCTTTCATTATCCTTGGATAAATCCATAAGCAGCAGTGCCAATTCTGTAGCATTCTCATGAATCTGCATCTTGACAGAAAGTTGCAAAAACTGTTTTGGAATATATTGCATGAATACCACTCTATTTTGCAGTACTTCCTAAAAAGTGTAGTCAAACACATTATGCTTGGTAGCTCTACTACTTGCAGGAACTTCAACGACTGTCATTCTCCCAGCAGTAATGGTTCTTTCAGAGGAGCTGATAGACTGTATTGGCTCGTTGAGCCAACACTGCATACCAGTCTACTGAATCAGCTCAGTATAAGACTGTTTTGGTATGTAACCCAGCAAGCATCCATGCAGAGTTATTTTCTTTGCTCCAGGCATAGCAATTAAGAGGTATTTTTTACTGCATTTGCAATGCAGGCAATTCAGCCTTCTTCCCAGTGTTGTAGTCTGGGAAACAATACTCTGAAGTTGCTTATTCTTTGCAGCGTTGACTGAGAGCATTTTAGATTGGATTCCAGTAAACAGGTTGAATAGTAGTTCCATTTGCATGGTGCAGCAGTCCTTTGTCACACYCTGTCTCTTCAAGGTCTGTCAGCGTGGCCACATGTTAGGATACTATGCGTGTAAGAGTGACTATTTTTGGCAGCACAATGTATGGTCTCAGACTGATCCTGGTTTCTGCAGGTAAAGGACTATATCTACCTGTTCAGTCAGTGAAGAGAAACACAATGCTCAAGAGTTGTAATTATTCTAGTGTGACATTGCCACATTAATGACTTCAGAACAACTGTCATGAGCTTTAGTGGGCATCTTTGTCCCATTTACCACAGCATAAAGTAAGTTTTTGTGGATGTATTTTGTTAATTCTTCCATCCTGGCTCATCAGCCTGTCTTCTGTTATCACMAATGCATGTAATTGGGGCAAATACATTTACTTAACAACAACTCAGCTCTGAGAATTCTAGAGAATGTAACTCACTTATGTCGGTTCTCATCTGAAAATCACTCTTCTCAAAATGTGCTTGGACATCTGATCCCTTTGTTTTGATGAATTTTAACTTGTTCCTTAGGACTATGTTATCTGGTGGCCTTATGCATTGGCAGGTTGTTTGGGTGCAAACTAAATTTCTCTTTATCATCATAGGCAGTGTGCAGTGCTTCTCCAGACATGGTATTTAGCTTATGAGGGAGATATTCCTAATTAAATCTTTAATTTATTGCATTCCATTCTATGTTACCTAGTATATGCAGCATATCTTGGTATGAAATCAGTCATAGTTATTACCTCTGTGCTAGCAAAATGATTGTTTCTCATTAATGCAAACAGCTTTTGAATGCAGTATACTCTATTTAAGAATATTCAAAATATGTATCATCAATTTTCCAGTGTTCTACAATTTTAATTTCATCTTCTTCACTTTTAGAGTGTAAGTTTAGTGTGAAGTCACTGATGGTAAGCATCTGCAGCCAGTCTGTGTGTAGATGATAGTGAAGATACTGTTACTGATCCTACTTTTTGCAGTATTTTATGTTTGTTCTTGTAGTAGACAACAGCACTTCATAAATTGTGTGTCATTCAAGTACTTACTGTCCCTTGAGCAGAAAATGTGCTGTACAACAGTTTTCTCAGGGGCCACCTAAAAGTTTCGTCCTCATCCGTAATTGCTACTTTGCTCTTTTGATAAATAGAATCTAGAAATTTTTTTTCACCATGGAAAATAACGTTGGAATTTCCAGTTATATTGAATGGTATTTCACTCTTGTTCACGTTTTGGGTGATATCTAGAATTTGAATTTGCCACCACTTGTTTCTTATGGCATCCTAGGCTGGAATCTGATTACACATGGGCTGCCTTCAAAGAGTATTCAGTTAATTTATATTCTGAAGGAACATTAGATTGGCATTTGTCTCTTCAGAAGTTGTGAATTATGTATGTCCTCTGTGTTCATTTGAAGGAAAGCATACTGAGTCTTCCATCTCCCATGCTTAGCTATGCTTTTTAGAGCTTACGCTTCAAAACTTCAGTAAAATAGTGCACATGCTGTAAACTACACAGAAATGTCCCAGCAACAGGTAGCAAGAGCAGCAGCAGATACTTAGTTGGCTTAATGCAAAATGCTTCGTAGTGCAGCAAGTATGTTCTGGCAAAAATGCTGCTACGTATTCCAATACAATAGCAATGTTTATAGTGTCTAAATAATAATAACAGTAACAGCAATACCAAATCCTTATATAATGGTACATTGCATGATGATTTGCAAAAGAGGTCTGGCTATCCTCATTCTACAAATGGAGCAGCTGAGGAACAAAAAGGAAAAGTGATTTGCCCACATTCATCTAGAAGTTCACTGGCAGAAATAAAACCTGTGTTAGTATGATTTTGTGCCCACTACATGATACTGCTCTCTATCGCTCGTCCCCCTGCAATGTTCTGAAAGTTGCTTGCATGAGAAGCTTTCCTGACCCTATATAAAAATGTAAGCCATAATCAGGTATTATAAAGTTAATTCAAGTGTCTATTTCTTTGCCTTCTGCTGCAAACTACAAGTCTTCTCCCTGAAAAATGGTCTCAGTCACTGAAAAATGTAGATTCCACTGCCAAGGATCAAAATTTATTTGTTGTTGCTAGTTTTGAACTAATACAGAGGAATACAGAGTTTATATTTCAGTAGTAGTTAATTGTACAATAATAAGAGGTTATTAATGGAATTGAAGTCTGCAGGGAAATTTTTTCTTCCGTGTGTACATCTTTTCCTTGTTCCAACTGCATCTGATGTCCAGGATGCTTTGCTTTATTTTCTTTTATTCCTTCTTACTGACTAATCACCTGGGATATTACCTGAAGCAGCCTACTTGACTTACTGCCACTCTTTTGATTTCCTGAAAAGAAACATGGTAAGTATGAGCAAGTGCAGGAAAGCAGAGAATGAAAAGAAGCACCAAGAATCAAAAGAGAGAAAAGGACAGAGAAGATAAACATACACCAAGAACCACAAAGGAAGAAAGATCGACCAGAGGGAACTGATTTGCCTTTGTGGGGAGTTTACTAGTGGGGAGTTTACTAGAATTTGTGCTCTGGATTCCAAACTAGCCTTTTCCCGGTCTCTCCCATGCTGTTCTCCTTCAGTCACTCCTACAAGCTATCTCACCTACTCACCTCACAGCAGAAATAATCTTTAGTCCTTGCAGAACACCTGAGAGGTGTGAAAAGCCTGTGCATAGCTAGTATCAGTTGACATGACATTGTCATACTTCTCAGCTGCCTGAGGGTATGTGAAGATCATTTCCATTCTCTACTGAAAGCTGATCAGCAGGTTGAGAAGATAACAGAGTCTGCAGGTCTAAGTAAGCCCAGGAAGAACACACGCTGCCTTTGCCTCAATATGGCAAATTTGGGAATTGATAGTAGAATGCAGACTGGGACAAGCATGATCAGAAAATGAAGGAAAAGAGGGGAGACACAATTGCACAGGAGGAGGAATACATCTTTGCAGGAAGGTACCGATTAAAAAGAGAAAGAGGCACAGAGTAGAGTTGAAAGAACGTGCAAAGTGAGAGAAAGAATAATCTAGAGCTAGCAGGAAAAGGAACAGGAAAGCTGATCAGAGGGAAAGCTGAAAAGCTGCGAGCGACTGGGAAAAAGGAACAGTTAGACACAGAGAAAGAAGCAAAGATGGTAATAGAAAGAAAACAATAGGAAATACAAGCAGCTATTTTTTCTTCCCTATAGAAAATAGGCTGCAAATATATTACTACAAAATTAATATCTCAGAGTAATTGTTTATATAGAATAGAAAATGGAGACAAAAATCTAGAGGGGAGGTGACTGAAATAAATAGGCAGGTCCCCTTCCCTCAGTGCAACAAATCCAAATGCTGGATTTGTCAAGACAGGGTTTTTTTTTCTGAATGATATTATGGTTGTATGTGTGTAATAGGAAAATATATRGAGCATTTCTGTTCTGATTTCTTCACTACTTTATTATTACAGTTTTCACAATAAAAATCACAAGAAATACAATATTGTACTAAGCCCCAGTAAAATATAATCTAGGTGTTTTAGCACTATATGTATGTCACAGACTATTTTAAAATCCAGGAAATGAATTTGAAATGCACAAATTTGTTATTGCTGATTAAATATATGTCATTATTTGTCTCTATTTAATGTGGAGTGCTGACATAAGTTCTTGAGCGTATACTAATTTATATCTCCTCATAGCCCATTGACCTATGTCAGTACCCCCATTTCTAAATGAATGGCTGTTAAGAGAGGAAAAGAGTGAAAAAGAACATAACAATGGGATATTAAAAATGATTCATGTACCAAAGTGTATGTAGAGAGAGGTGCAACAAGATTTTCAGACAGGTTGACGTGTATTAGTGGACGGAGGGATGTGTGCACACAGAAAAATTGAGAAAAGCAGTTAAATGAGAGCACATCATAAACCAAAATACTTTTCCTTCCAGGTCATGTAGATCACTTTAAGATCACCAACTGGCAATTAGGACGATGAACTGCATGCAGCCCACCAGCCAGCTACAAAGAGGAGCACACAGTAGCATCATGTTCACAAAAAATGAGGTTGATTGAACAAGAGCTCATTCAAACTTTTGTGACTTAGCAAAATGGAGAAGTATGCAGAGGAAGACCATAAAAGCTTTTGTTCAAGAGACTGATTCACTCACATGCACAATGATCACGAGTTTAGACATAAAGTAAGGGGCATGAATAAGCTAAGTGACTCCAGTTTTTGTCATTCCTTGGCAGGCATAGATAACAGTGTTTAATCACTGACAAGAAATGGAGAAGTATATACTAGGGGAACTGTGAATGTTAATAAAGACAGTCTTTAGGTGCCTTCTTGTTCCAACTAGATATTCTGTAGAGATTTGTGCAGAAATGCAGGATGTCAGAAAGGACACTGATGCTAATCCCAACATGACATTGTGGAGAGTGCTCCAAAACGTGTCCACATTCTGCTTGAAACATGAGTCCAGACCTCATGCTTGAGGACACTGCAGACACACTATCTGGAGGTAAATTCATGCTCAGACATGGTTTTTGGGAAGCCTTACAGCACACTGGAAGAGGAGGTATGGGTCAACATTACCTCTTTGGACCGTCCTAGGCATGCAGCTTTCGCACCCTTTTCACCATCCTGTATTTTATCTGATTTTGCAGTGAAGTTGCAATGGCTGCCATCAGCCAAACAAGTCAAACATCAAGGCCTTTCTAGAAGAAAGCGTTCTGACACTGAACGCTGGAAGGTGAGATGTGATCACAGCAGGGAATGAGCACAGGGTACCTTCTAATAATATGGCCATACAAGTGCTGATCTACTGGCAATGTGGACATAGGAATATTTATTCTAAAGAACTCCCAGCTCAGGAAATTTCAGCTTCTCTCATCTATTATTGAAGTAGGAATAGCAATGGGGAAGTGAGTAAATATCAGGAAAACTGTCATACCTGAAGTCTGTAATTTTTTTCCACTTTTTTGCTTCGTTGTATTTGTCCTAAAAAAAAAAACCAAAACAGTTCAGGAAAAAAACATTATGCCATTGCCAACAAACTCAGGAAAAAGTCTTACCCTAGTAATATCATTATGTACCAGGATCAGAACTAAATAGGTGCTATTTTAATCTCTTTCTGTCTGCAGTGGAAATATGTATTGCTAAATGATGTAGTAAGCCTTGTTTTGAAGTGCAGGCACACTAACACGTAGAGATACTTGAATGTTATAGACTGCACTTACATATGACACTGCTGAACATAGCATACATCTGAACACATCACTTAGGGCCTAGGTGTAGCTTGAGAAGTGATTATGTTGAAGTTTTGTTCTTCATTGTCATGCAGATGCTCATGTCAGTGACAGTTTTAATTTCCTTCTGCCATCTAACTTTTGCTTGCCTAGTTTGTGCAACGCCACAGACAAAAAACCTGCTCCTTTTCTGCACAAGCCAGGATGGATATGGCAGTGAAGGAGATACAGAAAAGACAGATTTCTGGTGCCAGGGCACGTTGCTGATTTGGGGCAGAAAGGAAACACTAAGTCTGCCCCATGCTATATGATTCCCTCATACACTGGGCGTCTAAATCAAAGCTGCTTGTATGCAGATCCTTCAGCGTTCAAGGATACCACTAGCACTTAAGTCACCAAACATTCATGCACTTTTGCTTGATTGCCCATCTTTGTGAAACCAGGGGGTGGGAGGGTGGGCAGAGGGAATGGTCTTTCAAAGGCACCTAAACATCTGAGAAACCAAAGTCTGGAGACTTGGAAACCCCTCCCTGTATTCTTCATCTTCCTAATCCATTGAAGCATTAGGAAAATCACAGTAACCCTGAAAAGGTGTTGCAATAATATATTTTCTGAAGACAAAAATATGACACATTTTACTTTTTAAAGTCGGCAGCAGAAACTAAGTATATCAGAATCGTTTTCCAAACATACCTACCTGGTATTCCTCTTTTCTGTGCTTTTGCTCTTCTTTGTATCCAAAGGATCTATATTCTTTGACTGCATGGTGTTTTCTTGCCTGGTTGGCTTCAGGGAGCTGTGGAAAGCTTCCCCTTTCCTTCCACTCTCTTCTGTGGGACCCACTGTACCTGAGGGGGGAACTTGGTTGGAGGAGGTTTGTTTAGTAACTTCTTCTTCTTCTTCTGTTTTGGAGTTAGGCACATCTTGTGGGTCATCCCTCTTGAAGGAAAAAGGAAAGATTAACAGATACAGTAGCAACTGACATAAAAAAGAGCTCTGCACAGAGCTGATCAGCACAACTGGAACTTTGTGATAAGATAATTTCCTATATAGTAGTCCCCTATATACTGAATATTCTGCTATAAAGTGGTGTCAGACAGACCATCAGTAGGAAATGTGATATATTTACCTAGAAGAGAGACTACTGTTTCTCCTACATTATCAATTTGTTGGCGATTATTGGCCTACAGCTTTGGCTAGAGGCGACTATGCAGTCCATCAAGAGACAACAGGTCCCAAAGCTTAACCTCTGAGAGCTGTTTGTGGCTTCCCCTCCAAGTTCTCTGCTTCTGATTCATGTCCAGGACTCCTTTATCTCCAGGTTATTCTCCTCTTCTTGCTCATATTCGGAAGCTGAGATAAGATCTTTGCTCTCCCTCCTGTCCAGATTTTGAGATCGGTCCCTACTAAAATCTTTCTAAGCCTCCTGCTTTCAAGTAGCTGAGTCAGGGATACCTGTAATCCTTTCACATGCAGACAGCTTTCTGTCTAAACATGAAGAGAGCAGGGAGGATGTAATAATGCAAAGGAAAATCCAAACTTAAAAACTGTTAGTAGAAAAGAAAAGTCAATAGTGAGTGACAGCCAACACCTCAAGGCATTGAAACACTGATGAACGTGTGACTGGAAAAATAAGACACTATTCTGCAAAGAAAAATAGAGATTCTAGGTCTAGAGCATGATTTTAGTATATTGAATCACTAGTAACATCTGCTGTACACACAGGCGCTGACATTCATGTCAGGCCAGCTTATGTCCAGAAGGTTGTACAAGGATCTAGTCTTTGACATCAGATAAGAGAGAAAGCAGAAAACCCAGAATAAAGGTGGCTATATAGGGACAGTTGAAGCAGGAAAGTATCAATTAAGAAATTTTATAAATCCTATACTTACTTTTTCTTAACAACATATGCATTCTTGACTTAACCAATATGGTTGTGGGATGTGGCTGTGCAAATTTTTCAGCCAAATCTGAGTCCTATACTTTCTGCAAATCTAATCTGAATATGCTAGTTTTTCCCCTAGATTTTCTTCAGTCATCCCTTTACCTCATCACTGATTTTTCTTGAAAGAATAATCTCTCACAGTTCTCTCCTCTCTCCAAAATTCTATTTTTTCTAGTCTGCTTGTAATTTTTCTGCTGTATGTACACTGAGGTGTTCCTTCCCTCTGCTACTCATAGCCAGGGAGAAGATGGGAGCTCCTGAGTGCAGAGAAAAGATGCACATGCAGCACTGAGCATTGGCCATGTGATTGTGTTTTTTTCTTCTCCTTGTGAATGTGCCTCTGCTTGGCTGAGAGCTGGGTTGGCTGGAGTGGGAACTAAAGACCCATCAGTGCCTGAGCTGACAAAATGTTGTTTGCTTGGAACTTAGCTTTAACCATTAACCATCCAGGTTCCTTCCTAAGTGTGACTCTAAGGTAACAGGTCCCTTCTGTGCTTTAGTGAAATTTCTGTTTGTGATATTCTCTCTAGGACCTTCTGAAGCATTTTTGCTGACCCTCACTGTTCTCCTTGTTTCTCTCTTAGCTACAGCGAGCAGCTGCCTTCTGCCCGTCTGGCTGCCTGCTGTAGCGTTTCCCTCAAGAACTTTCTCTTTCTGTCCTTTGAATGGATCAAATGCCTTTGCCCTCTTTGCTTATTCGTTGTCAGTGCCTGCATTGGTCTCAGCTGTGCCATGTCTTTCCTTCTCTGTTTTTTTTCAGTGGGTTGTGGAATTCAGTCAAAAAGAACCGTTTAAGAACGTACCCCCAACTGTGAGGGAAAACTAAACACCGAACAGTAAGTAGTATGCTATTTATTCACAAAAATTTATCAGGGCTATGGTGTGCCTAGCATCCTCACTCCCATTGCCCCGAAATTCTGTAGGGAGTTTACAACAAGCCAGTTATTTTGATAAACAGAACTGTAGCTCCTTCAAAGCATACAAAAACTTTGACTTGAGAGATAGTAAAGAATATTGGCACAAGTGGTACTTTCTGATTAGTCAGCTTGAAGTTTTGATATCTATTTGCTAAAGACTCACATTTTCTGATGGGTTGTTTGGGCTGGGAGCTTTCTTGTGACACGTGCCAAAATCCTTGCATTTTACATGGACTTCGGTATTGCTGGTATTTTCTGGGGGTTTCAGGAGAGAGATGAGCTGCAGCCACAGGTGGAATAGGTGTTGTTGCTGGTCTGGTGGGGCACAGAGCTCTAGATAATAGGAACGGCCATTTACTAATTTTAACATGAGGTGATGCTTATCTGTGCTGTGGACAGAGAGTTCCACAAACTTCAAGGGGAAGAACCTATAAAAAAAGGTGGAAACTCATCATTAAGAACAAGTGGAGATTCCTCTCAAAAAAGATATTGTGTCTGTCAGACCTACAGATAGAATAAGACTAAAAGTGAGAAACTGGAATAGGAAGAAGCTGCTGAGTGGATTTGGACACTCTTGTGAGTGCCTCTAGCTGATTGTGGAAGAGATGCTGGGTAGCAGTGCACAGAATGGAGGCAAAGGAAGTTGGCTTCTCTACAATGCCTTTATTCCACTGCCTTATTCCCTGACAATCCTGTACCTCCAACCTTCCTACCAGCTTTCAGCTCCTGATATATTTAGAAAAAGGTTTATTAAGTATTTGTAGTCATCATCTATCTATACGCATGTGGGTAGCGTTGGCCTGAAATGATGACCAGAGTGGGGCCTAAAGGTGTGTATTTAAGTGATTCTCCTAACTTTACTGTGCTAGTGCTGGGACAAAGAGTCACTGCAAATATGAGGTCTGTTAATAAACTGATGCTTAAAAGAAGGAAAACACTGTATGAAAATGGGAAATACATTCATATTTCTTATTTACTCTTCAAAGAAATATTTAACCCTTCTCAGTGCTAACTCACCTGGTAAGTGCTAGCTGTTCCATGTGGGATGGCTGCTCTGAGAGTTTCCAGAAGTTTGTCATACTTTCCTGTGGGGACACGGGCACCTCTCGCGCTACCAGCATCGCGTTGGGCATTGGCGAACTGGGATTGGCAGCACAGATGCCGATGGTCACGCAGCTGGGTTGGTTATGGACAGAAATTGGTTCCCCTCTTCGATTAACCTGAACCAAAAAAAAAGCCCCATCGACACTGACATTTGCCATAAGATCTCTCAGAGAATATACTACCAATACATTTCATGGTGTTTTGGCTTCGGGGCCCTAGAGCTTATGTACTAAGTTGGTGAGGAGAGATGGGAACGTGGAATAATGAGACAGGAATGTGTATGAATGAAAAGAAAGGAAAGAAGTTGAATAAGGATAAAGGAGGACTGGAAATCACTGGCTCTTGTGTAGTCCGAATCATTGGGTATCTGATTGCTGTGGTCAGAAACCTCGAGTACCATTATCTTGAATTTCTCTTAGCGTAAACATGATGGGAGAAGCACTCTGTTCTGATGATTCACTGTCTTTGTCAGCATTACTGTGATATTAATGAGACCTAGTTATGAACCAGGATCCTGCTAGGTGCTGTACAAACACAGAATGGAAAAAGATCCCAAGTAATCTATGTGTAAGACATGAAATTACAGAAAGAGAAAAATGAGAAAATACAAGGAGATAAGAGTAAGTTGGTAAGTATTATCAAATCACATGTTATGTACCATTGTCGGCGTTTGGTTTTAATAGAGATCAGAGAAAAAGTGCGTCCTGAGAACGAATTTGAGGGAGGACAGTGCATTAAATTTGTTGATATCTAGTAAAATCTCCTCCCAAATGTGGGAGACAGTATGTAAAAAAGATCAAAGGCTATTGTTTTTTTCATTTTAATGTAAATGAATCAGTGATGTTGCTATTTTCTTGGGTTGATTGGTTAGGGCAACTGCCTCCTTGACAGTAAATGAGGTCTGATAAATAAAGCAGGGATAAATCATAAAGTACCTTAAAAATGGAGACTCTAGCTAATTAATATTCTGCTTGTGTATCAACAATGCAAGATTGAATTAATCAAGGCAAGACCAAAGGATGTTGCAATTGTAACAAAGTGAGGTAATGAAACCTTATGAAAAACGCTGTTGAGATACATCATGTAAATAGAATTTGGATATTTTAGACACACTGTGAATGTAGTATTGTAGGAGTGTAGACTGTTGCCAGAGTCTTGCAGGGTTCTTTGGCCAGTGCTTAGGGTAAGTGACAGGCAAGGTAGTGATGTTGCTTGCAAGGATACTAGAAGTTGCAAGCGGGGGGAGATTGCCTGGGAAAGGCTGGCTGCCATTTAGGCTAGGTTGAACTGACGTTGATGGCTAAAAACCTTAATGAGATAGCACAGAACCAGAAATTTGCTAGAACAGTCCTGGCTATTGCTACAGGAAGGAGTGGGGGCTGACAAGGAAGGGTGAAAACATTACTCTTTGTTCTCCTTCTCTAATTTGCAGCATTGCTGTTGCTGGGTTTCTGGACTATTGCCTTTAAAGTGTTAGCAGAATGACCGTATAGGAGAAGGGAAACATATCCATAAGTGTGTAGTAAACAGAGATTAAGAATAGTGAGAATAAATGAATGAGGAATACCTGTTGAGCTGAGGGAGGAGAAAACCAGGGTAATCATTGCAAGCAATTTTATCTTGAGCATGCCAAATGATTTCATTTGAATGACTTTTTACCTGGACAAACTTGCTCTCGAAGATGGGAGCAGAGGTGAAAGGAGCATATTCTCCTTGGCTAAGAAGTCTCTGAAGGTCACCCATAATGGACGCCTGACTTGAACTGATGCTCTTAAAATCAAACTTGCTATTCATTTTGCCTATCCACAACACAAAAATAAATTTACAAGTTAAAGGGAATAGAGATAAAAAGGCTTATATGTTAAAAAAACCCTGATGATTATGAAAAGAAACAAACATAATTGTTCCTGATAGGCTTTATTATACTACTAAAGAGCAGAACCTCTCCCCCCAAAACATACATTTTTAAGAACATGCAATCTCAAGTGCAAAGGGGAACTTAGTAAGGCTTCCTCACAGCTGTTAACTCCTCTTTTACTATTTATTTAAGGAAAAAGGGCCTGTGAATCTATAAACACTAGTTTGCACATGCTATTCTATATCTTACTATGTTCTTCTTGTTTATAAGTAATCTTGTATATTTTTGCCACTGTTAAGGTAATATTTTTTTTATTGACATATTTTTTACATGAGTATAGTGACATACTTTGCAAATGACAGTAGAAACCCTTGGGCTGTTCTCAGTGCTAGATGGTAACTTCTGTCTTTGCACCTCTTTGATCACATATGTTTTGTCAGGAGTCAAGAAGAGAGCAGGACTTAGGAGGTGCTCTGATGTAGAAATTCTCCAGCAGCTGACCAGGCTGCTTTAACAGAAAAGCTGGAGAATAAGTAACATAATATTGATTGACTCACTGAGGGAAAAAAAACTTCAAGGCTACTCGTTAATTACATTTCATAAATTTATATTAAACAGCTAATTTCTATTAACCTAAGTAGATACAAAAGTCAAATGATTTGTTCATGACTGCTCAGTAAGTGGCAGAATGCCAAGAAGAATAGAAATACACTGCCACTGGGTTTTTAAAAAAATAGATGTAGTAGACTTCTACTTCCCATTCGTACCTTGTTTCACTTAGGTCAATCCATTTCTTCCACAGAGGAGTATGTCTAAGAAAAGAGAGGACACGAGAGTGCTAGTCCCTTCTGCGGAGCCTGCTGGAATTCTCCTAGCACTAGAAACCCATGATCGGCAGCATCATCAGGCACGGTCTTGATGATATGGTTTCCCTGCTTGAGTTTCTTTAAGAAGTGATGATATGAACAGAAATTGTATGTGAATGCGTGTATGTGAGGCAGCAAGATTTGTCATAACAGACAGGCAGGGTGGCTTGGAAGAACTCAGCCCCATCACTGCTGGCATCACAATACGTCACCTGGTTTGTGCTCTCACCAGTCCTGGCAGCAATTCTATTTCTTGGTTGCATCAAGGCATAGTGGTAACAGGTAGCATGGATTCACCTGTAACATGGGCACATTAAGGTCATGATAACATCAGAGATTTCTGCATAGGTATTGCCCATGCAGTGCAGGCTGCCAGAGAACAGCAAGAGCTGGTCTGCTCCATGCAGGACGATGAGCTGGGAGCCAAGGATAACCTCAGCAGAGGCCTTGTCTTCAACAGTCAAGACATAGTCCTCCAATCCCACAGAATTCAAAGTGAATGGGCTGAGCAGGATGGTGGGAACAGGGTCTGCTGACAAGCACAGACAAGACAAGGTGCAGAACCAGGTCTGGAGTCCATCCTGAGACTCTGTTCCAGGAGTCCGGTCAGGAGCAGCAGCAGGCAGGACTGGAGACAGGACTGTAATAGATGTCAAAGAAAGTCCACCCAGGAGTCAGGGCTGGCAATAGATACACCTATAGCCTCTCTCAAACAAGGACTAGGTGCCCAGGCCAGGGCTTAAGTGTATCATCTCCCAGACCCATGGGCAGGGGGTGTGGGGTGGAGATCCCAGGTGAGGCTGGTCAGGGCAGTCAAGGCCTATTGGTGCACTCGGGGCCCTGGCCTGAGTGTTGATGAGCCAATTTAAAATGCAGCTTATATTCATGTGTCTTGCTCTGGTTTGTAAATTTTAGCTTCTCTCTATACATTCTTTTGCCAGAGTAACCTTTTCGAYCAGCCAGGTGATGTCATAATCAACCTATGATGTTAACTCCTTTTTTTTCACCTTAAGTGATAACACTGCTGCTTCCAACTCAGCCTGGTGCTTGGATGGGGTTCAGGCCATGACTGAGCACCAGGCTGGTTGAAGCAGAATTGATATTGCAAAATATCAGTCAAAGAGTTATGTTGTCTGACAGTTTGAAGAACTGTTGTGCAACCTCCTTTGCAGGTACACAGCCTCCTTTGGGTAGGTACACATCCGCCCTTGCTTAGGTAGGGCCCACCATAGGACAGCTTCTGGACTGTCTGATAATACTATGCACTGACATAGCAATGTCCAGCAGAAATGCTTTCTGCTTTCTCCACTATACAAGACAACTCTGATCCAGCATGGAAAACAATGGTGCTTTTCTTTCCCAGCTGGATTTCAGCTGTGTAATACACATGGCYGGAGAAGGATAAATAGCATTGCTCTAGCAAAACCACCACCACCAAGCCCTTTTTCAACATTGAATTGCCTTTCCCTCTCTAGCCAATGGAAATGCAATTGCGAACACCACCATGAGTGAGTGACTGAGCTGGATGAGACTGACTCCACAGTCAAGTGGTCACAGCTCTTGCCTGAACCGTGTAAGGTGCAAGTCCTGTCTACCTACCCCAAACACAGGYGTACACTCAGCCCTTGTTTGGACTGTGCAGTAAGTGCGGTATGTGGATATCAGAGGAAGGAGAGTCTGAGCTAAGACAGTGTTAGGAAGGAGTAGAGCCACAAGGACTCTTGTAATGCAGGATAATAACATTTTCACACCTAAGACAGCATGAATATATGGTGCTCTGTTGTGCCATGTGCATGTTCTGGCATGGACAGTGCTAGCTAGCTCAGGTGCCTCTGCATCACTCATCGCTCTAATGTATTGACATGTATTTACTCTCCCAGTCTCAGGGTAATGCATCAGCTATTGTAAGACATGTTGCTATCAGTTTTTCGAGACACGTTTTGTGTGGCTTTTGAGGGGGATGGGGTGAATCTGGTAGCCTGATAGAAGCGAGGCTGCTGCAGCTCCATGCCCCCAGGTCCAACCAACAATAAGGCTGAGCATGTATTCCCAGTAGGTACAACACACAAACTCACATACACAACACATGTATACAGCACTCAAACAAACACAGGCAGGACCCATGGCCTCATCCTGTTCCCCTCTCTGGCTGATCAGGATGAAGGTCCATTAGTGGGAAATACAGACATGTATACAACGTGTATCCCTTCAGCAGCTGGGCTCAGACAATCTGTCCAGTATCTGGCCCCTGGATCCCAGTCTCCCCAGTTGCTGGCACCTGGACATATGAGCCCCTGAGGCTGCAACCCCACTCCTGTTGCTGATACAGACTCCTCACTCTGACACACATGCACACACACATATATACATTGTAGTCTCTGCAGTAGCTGGCTTCAGACACACAGTCCACCCAGTAGCTGGTCCTGGATCCTTGGTMTTTCCAGGTGCCTCCCCCTTGGCGACACCTATGTGCACACACACACACAGATGGGTCTCATGTCACCCGCAGACTCCACGGTCTCTCCAGCAGCTGTCTGGGACTCCCCTGATCCCCCTGGTAGCTAGCTCCTCCCACGGTCTTGCCTCTTCCTCATGCAGGAAAAGAGTTAGAAATGACATTTAATAAGACAGGACAGACTGTGGTGATCGGGCAGGGCACAGGGCATGGCCAGACAAGCATACCTGTTTACACTTGACCAGCCCTTTTTATCCTTTCATCCCTTTATTTTCCTACAGCTGTGCCTCCCCAAATCCCCCACACCCATTCATAGAATCATAGAATCATAGAATCATTAAGGTTGGAAAAGACCTCTAAGATGATCAAGTCCAGCCGTCAACCCAACACCACCATGCCCCACTAAACCATGTCCCTAAGCGCCTTATCTACACGTCTTTCTTTTAAATACTTCCAGGGATGGTGACTCCACCACTTCCCTGGGCAGCCTGTTCCAATGCTTAACCACTCTTTCAGTAAAGAAAGTTTTCCTAATGTCCAATCTGAACCTTCCCTGGCGCAACTTGAGTCCATTTCCTCTCGTCCTATCGCTA
>JAYKAV010001044.1:335306-384154 GCA_035582835.1 Phoebastria nigripes | reverse complement strand
TTCCTGGACCCCTTTGCTCTTCAGGACCGTCTCCCAAGGGACTCTCTCGACCAGTGTCCTGAACAGGCCGAAGTCCGCCCTCCAGAAGTCCATGGTAGTGGTTTTGCTGGCCCCCCTCTTTACTTCACCAAGAACTGAAAATTCTATCATTTCATGGTCGCTAAGCCCAAGACGGCCTCCAACCACCACATCTGCCACCAGTCCTTCTCTGTTTGTGAACAGCAGGTCGAGCGAGGCACCTCCCCTGGTAGGCTCCCTCACCAGCTGYRTCASGAMGTTGTCTTCCACACACTCCAGGAACCTCCCGGACTGTTTCCTCTCTGCCGTGTTGTATTTCCAGCAGACGTCCGGGAAGTTGAAGTCCCCCCATGAGAACAAGGGCTAGCGATCACGAGACTTCTGCCAGCCATTTGTAGAATGCTTCATCGGCCTCTTCATCCTGGTTGGGTGGTCTATAACAGACTCCCAGCAGGATATCTGCCTTGTTGGCCTTCCCCCTCATCCTTACCCATAAGCACTCGACCTTATCATCACCACAATCGTTAAGCTCTAGACAGTTGAAACACTCCCTAACATACAGAGCCAAATGCACCTGTCAGGGCATGGGAGGCCGAAAAGTGCCCGGTGCAAGCACCACCCAGCAACACCCAAAACATCAATGGGCCATCAATGCTCCTATTATACCAAACCCAAAACGCAGCACACACACACACACACCCAGCTACTGGGAAGAAAGTTAACTCTGTCCCAGCTGGAACCAGGACARTATCCACYCCTTATTCTATACCATCTACGTCATGCCCAGGTCTCACATTTTCCAATACATTCCAATTAATCATCACCATTTTTCTCCTGCCCTTTGATATATACACAGATGATATTCCCTTAGTCTATGGGCCATCCCTCTAAAATGTCCATTGAGTTCTTTTAGTCCATGACTTTGGGCTCCACCTGTCATWGCAGTCTTTCAGGGCAGGAGAGATGGTGTGTGGTGTTGGATTGTTGCATCCTGAAGCCAGGTCTGATTCCATTATCGCTGCACTCATCCGGTTTTCTCATCGTTGCACTTTGCTCAGTTTCATCAGAGTTCCTTCTTCAATAATCTGGGTGATTCTTACTGCAATACCGTTGATATAACCTATAGTAACCATAGCAGTGATGACATACAGTATTATATAGCAATTAACGTCATACAGTTCAGTTCATTGGCTATTTTCACCCAAAATTAAATYCCCYTGAGGTACACATCGGACTTCCCCATCCTTTCGCATTACCCACCAAGTGCACCCAGGTCCTTGAGCAAAAGCAATCCCACGAATGGCTTTTCCCTTGCCCGAGGCAGGAGTAACCCAGACTGTCTTCCCCAGCATATTTTTTATGTGCACTACAGGGACTTTATCCCCCTCTACAGTACATAAAAGTTTTGATTGGGCAGGGCCAGCTTGGGCGACAGATCCCCTAGTGTTGACTAAYCAGGTGGCTTTTGCTAAATGCTTGAATGTCCCACCACCCATTGCTCTCAGTGTAGTTTTTAGTAGTCCATTACATCGTTCTGTTTTCCCGGAGGCTGGTGCATGATAGGGGATGTGATATACCCACTCAATGCCATGCTCTTTGGCCCAGGTGTCTATGAGGGTGTTTCGGAAATGAGTCCCATTGTCTGACTCAATTCTTTCTGGCGTGCCATGTTGCCATAGCACTTGCTTTTCAAGGCCCAGGATAGTGTTTCGGGCGGTAGCATGGGGCACGGGATATGCTTCCAGCCATCCAGTGGTTGCTTCCACCATGGTGAGCACATGGCACTTACCTTGGCGGGTTTGTGGGAATGTGATATAATCAATCTGCCAGRCCTCCCCATATTTATATTTCAACCATCGTCCTCCATACCAAAGAGGCTTTACTCACTTGGCTTGCTTGATGGCAGCACATGTTTCACATTCATGGACAACCTGGGCAATAGTGTCCATGGTCAAGTCCATCCCTTGATCTTGAGCCCATCTATATGTTGCATCTCTTCCTTGATGGCCTGAAGTCTTATGGGCCCACCGAGCTATAAATAATTCACCCTTATGTTGCCAGTCCAGATCCACCTGAGCCACTTCAATCCTAGCAGCCTGGTCCACCTGCTGGTTGTTTTGATGTTCTTCAGTGGCCTGACTCTTGGGTACGTGAGCATCTGCGTGACACGCTTTTACAACCAGGTTTTCTACCCGGGCAGCGATATCTTGCCACAATGCGGCAGCCCAGATRGGTTTACCTCTGCGCTGCCAGTTCTGCTTCCATTGCTGCAACCACCCCCACAGGGCATTTGCCACCATCCATGAGTCAGTGTAGAGATAAAGTACTGGCCATTTTTCTCATTCRGCAATATCYAAGGCCAGCTGGATGGCTTTCACYTCTGCAAACTGACTCAATTCACCTTCTYCTTCGGCAGTTTCTGCAACTTGTCGTATAGGACTCCACACAGCAGCCTTCCACCTCYGATGCTTTCCCACAAGACGACAGGACCCATCAGTGAACAGGGCATATTGCTTCTCATTTTCTGGTAGTTTATTACACAGTGGGGCCTCCTCAGCACGTGTCACCTCCTCCTCTGGGGACATTCCAAATTCTTTGCCTTCTGGCCAGTTTGTGATCACTTCCAAGATTCCTGGRAGACTGAGGTTTCCTATTTGGGCCCGTTGTGTGATCAGTGCAACCCACTTACTCCACGTAGCATCGGCTGCATGATGGTGTAGAGGGGACCCTCCCTTTGAACATCCAGCCCAGCACTGGCAGTTGGGGTGCCAGGAGGAGCTGTGCTTCAGTACCAATCACTTCTGAAGCAGCTCGAACCCCTTCATATGCTGCCAATATCTCTCCAAGCCCAAAACACAGCACCCGCCCCAGCTACTGGGAAGAAAGTTAACTCTGTCCCAGCCGGAACCAGGACAGTCTGCTCCAACACAAAAGCCTAAGAGGCATCAAACAGAACTAGGAGGTGGCAGATTCAGCACAAAACAGAGATGCTGCTTCACACTGTGGAAGCGTGGGACTCTTGCCACAGACACTGTGGGTGCTGGGGGAGTATTTGGAAGATGGATAATTATCTACTTGCCATGCATTTATACTGTTTCTTCCCGAGATGGGAGCTATTGGCCACTTTTTTGCAAGGGGGAGATTTTTAAAAAAAAATTCATCTAAAAGAACACAGGCCACAAAGCGCAGGGAAGTTTCTGGCATTACGTTGTTTCCTTCTCAGCAGTTTCTTGAGTAGTCCCACAGAAACTGCCTTCTCCTGCTGGTACCAGCCATTGCCAGTGTAGGAAGTTGTGTCTGCAAACATCCGGGTTGGCTTCTCCAGGCCCAGTGCCTGGTCTGCACATTGTGGCAGAATTGGGTCCCCCTTAGTGCTCCAAACAGCACAATGTTTCAAAATGATGAAGTCACTGGTTACTTTGCCACAACTGATGAACATCTGAGTTAGGAAATGCTCTTGTCAGACAGGTAATAACGTGTTATGTTGTTATGTGTTACGTGGTTTTTTAAAAGCTTTACATCCTTGATGTGCTAACTCTCATTTGTCCTGCTGATCTCTCCGATTTCTGTTTGGTAATGGCATCCTTTCAGACCATCTTGGGCCACAGCAAAATCCACATGAGGAGAATGTCAGGTTCCGACAAAAGCTGCTTTGCATGCTTTCTTGTCAGTCCGGTGGGACGTTTTTTTGTGTGCCAGTGGCTGGTAACATGTGAGTATTGCATTATGATTTTTTTTTTTAATGGAAGCAAATGCATCTGGATCTGGCTCTCAATCTGGCAGTGTTCCGCACCTACAAAAGGAGTAAATCAGGGTTTTGAGGTCTTCCCCTGCTCTTGTTTCTAAGGTAGTTTTTGCACGGACATATACTTACCTTCCATCTTCTCTTATACTTTTCTTGAAGTTACTTTACTTCTACTTTTGAATCCCTGGTTATCAAGATGATGCCACTGCGTTTGCTTTCTCTGGTATGTTCAGATTATCTGTGGAGTTACTGGTGTACAATCAGGTTTTGGTTTTGCTTGTGAATTAACTCTGCAAAAATTAAGTTGGCTGCCTGTATTGGGTCCATGCAAATGCAGAAATCCTTGCATAGGGACAAAGCATGCTGGATGTGACTGTACAGCGCTGGGATGGAGCAAGTAATCCCAGCCAGACCAGTCTGGCAACTAGAGAGCTACTGAGCATCTGTGCATCGCCCTTTTGAAGGCTTTATGTTCCAAGAGCTTTGTCAGCTTGTGTGCAATATGGCACGAATGCACAGAGCGAGTCTTAATCTAATGCTGAATATGAGTCACTAAGCCCTTTCAGAAAATATGCGACTAGCAGCACATCATGGGGCTGTAACATTTGCGAAACCCACAGGCTTTTCCTCCCCATGAATTAGCCAAGAAGTGTCTGCATTTCAATGAGTTTAAATCCAGCATGGGGACTCACCTTTCTGGGTGGAGGCTGGGATATACTTACTAGAAAACAAAAGTCAAGTTTGAAAAAAAATTCCATAAAAGAAAACATAGAAGAAACAACAAGGTGGACTTTTTCACTCTGAGTAAATAGAGAAGTTCAGCTGAAGGGGTGCAAATGCTGCGTTTTGTCTTTTGAGACTGGCTGGCTTTAGGAAGGCGAAGGGGCTGCCAAACCATTTCGTTGCCAAAACAGTTACTAGAGATCATGTTCTTCATCATGAAGTTAAGGCACTTAATTGCAACATACTGACCGAATGCTGCTATGGGAAACTATACCTTGTCTCTATTCAACAGATTGCTGCTTTAACAATCATCAGCTGCTGCAATTGTTCTCCCCACTGCAAATCCTTTTTCTTCATCAATAGTTGTGACTTTGACCACCTTCTTGTCCCCCTCTCCTAGAAATGTCTCTGCTTTCTTTGACTACATGCATAAACGCCCTTCCCTGTCTAACCCATAGGGCTAAAATTCAGCTTTTTCATGGGAGTAACGCCAGCTGACTTTAACTAGCTTCAGGAAGGAGACTACCATAGATATAAAACATTTAAGCAAAGCGTTTCTTACCTGGTATTTTGGAAAATGCGTAAAATAACCTCAGAAAAGAAATATTAGGTTGGGAATATATTCCTGAATTTATTTGGGATAAAAGTCTATTAGAAATGTTTGGAAAGTATCAGCATAAATGACAGACAATTTTCATGCTTTTTTCCTCATGTTAAAAACTAGTTTCAATTTTCCAGCTAAGGAAAAATAAAATTTTTGGCAAACTTTGTGCTTAAGCATTTCAACATCTACCCTCTTCCTTCTCATTCTTAGTTTCCTGTCAGGTAAGAGGAAGAGTATAAGGATCATTACATGTCAGCCCAATCTACTGCTTGGTAACGTAGCCTGAATTGGGCTCCGACTCCTCATTTGATGCTCTCACACTCTCCCACATAGTTCCGCAGGGGAAGTACAAAGCTACGTATCCAAATATACCAAATAAATGTATCCAAGAAGGAGACTCTGCTTTTAAAACAACTACTGAACTTGATTGCTGATGAATCTTTATGCGCTTCCTGAGAGATGTGTCTTCAGCATTAACCAATACTTACGGCTTTTTGCCACCTGGCCCTTACTTTGCTTGTCTTCTCTTTGTCAGCTGCAAATACAGCTACCTGGAAACACCTCAGTGCTGTTGTCATGTAAGAAAGCAAAGCTGTGATGTGTTTCTTTTGTTTTGATTTAATGTATATTTTTCTTATCTAACACAAACCCTCACAAACAGTTCAGGTGATGGTGCTATTTTTGAGAAGGTGAGTATTAGAACACAATAGAGGGCCATAGGAAGTGCTGGGCCATCTTAGCCTGGCATCTGCTTTCCAAAATAAGATGTCCCACTAAAGCCTCAACTCTCAGACATAGTTCCTGCCCTGCAAGTGCTGGCAGAGGTGTCAGCCTGAAGAGCTATCCTGAGCATGACTTGAGGCAGGCCCTGAACACTGCTGCCATACGAAGGCAATGAGGCTGGCAGGCACCATCCCAACACTGACAGACTTGGAACCAAGGCAACCGGAAAGAAAAGGTGGATCCAGTCACTACACTGGGCGCTTCTGTGGTCAGTGCAGGGTATGTGCAGACAGCCTGTGGCCWGAAGACCATCTTTACCGGGCATGAGGCAAGCAGCACGTCTTCTGGACTGAGACGTGTCAAAGAAGACAATCTTGAGCACCTGGTGYGGAGCGGCAAGCTGAGGAGGACAAAGACAGAACCTGCAGGGCGATTCCAGTTGCATATTGTCCTTAAGCAGTATCCATCTTGTAATACATTTTAAGTGCAACCCTTCAGCTCAAGAATCAAAAAGGCTAAAGATTCCATGTTAATTAGTAATCTCTGGAGTCATACAGATCTGTAATAATGACCTACAGATAAAAGACATTTCATGTTTAGCATATTTTAATATCAAGATAGAATTAATGTTGTAATTTCTGTAATTAAAGTCTTGAAATTAGTATTTGGGAGAGGCCAGTCTATTCTTTTATTTATCTGATTGAATACAGCCAATTTTTGAATCATGTTTCACATTCAGGTGTACAATGAAGGTTTTGGTACCAGCTAGCCAGGATACAAAAGTTGCTGTATGATTTGTAGGTCACTGTCGGATTATCCCAGCGGGATGAATGGCACTCAGAAGGCCCACTGTGTATGATCATTCCCATGTATAGGCACTGAAGAAAACCCCATAAAAAGAAGAAAACTAGAAATGTTGGAATACAAACCTCATCTTCAGTCATTGCTGGCATTGCTTCTTGTTGTTAAGTAAGTTACTATTTTGATTGTGCTAAAACCTTATCTAGAGAAGTAAAAATAGTGAAAATACTCCTTAAAATGTTTCCATTTGCAAGTCTCAGTCCTTGAACCAAAGTAACCACATACTTGAAGACCCRTTTGTCCTTGATTTCTTTTCTGAAGCTTCCAACCTTCCCTGAAACCATGAGTTGGGAATGTTAAAAATAAAAAAGTGATTTGAATTTATCTATTTATATCACATTTATATCCATTTATATTACAACAACCAAGGCAAATTCTTCAGATTTTAGGCTTGATAATTGAGACATAGTTGTAACAATGATTTATTATACTGCTCCCAGAGTTACCTCTCCAACATACTGCTATGGCTTTCCATGTTAACGAAGGCTGGGCTGTGAGCATCTCTCTCAGAAACTGCAAAGCTTATTTTCTTGCATAAAACTTTCAACGCTGGGCAGAGGGGATTACAAAAGAGAGCAGAGTGGCTAAAGCAGTTTATATTATCAGTGATTTGGAAAAAAATTATCTTGATTAACCTCTAAATGCTTTATTCATTACAATGGTAGTTAAGTGTTACAATGCCCAGATATGGTTTAGACAGAGCCATGCATTATCACAGCATTGTGCCAACTCTTCTCTGCCACGTTTGAGTAATGGTTTTAATGTAAACCAGACCCAAGATATTTCTGGCTAGGTTTCCTCACATCTCTCTTTTATCTTTGTCTAGCATCTCCAATTGCATGAACAATCTTCCCCAAGGTTGTTGTTACTGGTGTCCTTTATAAATTTCCAATTTGCATTATATGCGCTGCCTGTAATAACTCCTAACTATGTAATAATCCTTTGGATTATAAAAGGCAGTGTTCTACATTATTTCTCAGAGATGAGTTAACTCTCCTCTCTCTTTCCTTCTTCTGTGGTTTACAATATTGGTACAGTAAATACAGGCATTCATGAATTTAATTTGGTACCATCCTGCTGCTACATAGAGAGATCACAAATGTGGACATGTAGTCCAGAACAAAGAAATATGATCAGCAAGTTGTGTTACTATTTTTCTGAAAGATCAGCCCCTGGAGTGCCTTTGAACATGCTGTATGCCCACCTGCCTTCAACCTTTGCAATGGCCTCTGCAGGGAGTATTCAGGCTGTTGCACAGCAAATGAAGAGTTTGGTTTTAAAACCAGCCTCAGGGATGCCCTCTGCGGTTGTCACAGAACTACAGCTCTGGTCCACTGTGGCAGTCAGGACTTCAACCCAGTTGTCTGTGTCCTCCCTGACTAAGTCTTCAAAAAATACTATAGACAAATGTTCTGGCTTCATGAATRGAGTTGATGGGATAGCATTTTACCCATGAACTCCAAGAAGCAAGGTGTTGTAGGGCACTGCTATGGTCTTAATCCCAGATGAAATGTGAAATTACCAAAATGGTGAGGGCTGAATAGTCCCAGTATCAAAAAGAGAATCTAATGAAAAAAAAATATGAATGCTCTATCGAATTCCACACAGTGCAGCTCAAGGGCTGTTTGCAACTGCTATGCAATTTAGATGGAAAAAAAAAAAGTATTCTCCAGCTTTGGCTAGTCCAATTGTAAAACCCCTCAAATGCTGCTTCCATTTTGTCCCTTGAGAGATGAGTGAGAGAGAGCTCTCTGTAGTTTCAGTTAACTTGTGATACTGTACACGAGGGAAGGCCCTAGATTCCATATACTATTTTCCCTTCCTTCCTGTCCTTTTCCCCCACCCCAGATAACCTCTTAAACCACTGTTAATTTGGTTCAAACAACAAGGCTAAACAGGTGAAATTTTAAATAATGATTGAGGATTTTTTTTATTCATTTAAGTTTCAATATCATTACAGAAAATGTTATGGTACAGAGTTGTTTAACATTAGTTTTATTTCTTTGCTCATTTAATTTCCACACGAATGCTGGTAACACTAATATCTGTACAAGATCAGTCTTTGATTTTTTTAATTTTTAGTTCTGTACATTTTAAATGTATTGGTTAAAAAGGCTGTCAGCACTTGAGGAAGCAATTTTTTTGTTTCTTGAAATAAAAGGTATCCAGTTACTGCCCAAGAGTACTGAGCTGGGTGGCTGCCGGGACAAGAGAGATCCCTGAATGCGCAGCAAGGTGAGAAAACCTCAGGGCTTCATTGGGTTCCCAGTGCAGCCACACTGCTTTTGGCACTGTGCACATCAACACGAGATACAAGATAAAGAACAAGCAGAAGCTCTCTGTGAAGCGGTTATGAAGCATACTAATAAGGGAAATCCAAGTGTTGTCTACGCTAGTATAAATAAGCAGACAGCCTTGTTTTAAGAGCATAAGTAGTTGTATCTTAAAGATGAGAAAAAACACAAGTTCTGCAGGCACCTACTGCTGTCTACTAAAAGCTACCGCTATTAGAACTAGCATTGAACACACAAAGCAATTGCAAGGAAAGGAAAAAGTTGCTTTGATATAATCAGAATAAATTTCTTTGTTAAGATTTGTTTTAAAGTTTTTTTTTAAAAGGTATTTATTTAAATTCCATTTGAAATATAATTCAAGATGTTGACTATACTGATCAACTTTTATCCAAATCAGAAAAACTAGCTGTGCCGTTGCATATTACAGGATACAGTCAATGATATGTGGACATGCATCAAAGCTTCGCTCTTGCTGGTGACATCATAGCCTTCCAATGACCATGACATCCACCACCTCCCCCTTGTGAAGCTCCACATACTGCTCTGTCTTTGGAGGTAGCATCAACAGTCCATTGGCACTGCGCATACTCATCAGACGACTGCTCATCTGATTCCCTACAGGAGAGCAAGAGAAAAATTTCAATTAAGTTTTCAGTTAGTTTCAAATGCTGCAACGCACCACATGGGAAACAAGAGCTGTTCTTACGAAGATGTTCATGTTGCTAACTTATTCATAAAGCTGGGATCTCACTGTTCCAAGGTCGATGGAAACAGAGAACTCTGTAGAGAATCAGTCAGCCTCTCATCACTCTGGCTCTCAAAACTCTCATTCCCTTTGCTGATTGCTTTCCTATCCAGCCTTCCACATTATCTGTACCTCATATCTTGTCATAGTAAATGGCTTTTCTGTTGGAATTTTTAATCCTATCAAAATTACTTATTTTTCAATTTGTATACCTAATTCCGATTGTACAAAGACTAAAACCAGCACAGTCTAGAATCTTTTCAGTATACTGTTACAGAATAAGTTTGATTAACCGTATTCTCTCTGCATAGTCTCGTTTAGCATACTAATGCTAAACTACTAAGTTTAAACTAAAAAACTAAAAAACTAAACTAAAACTAAACTACTACTACTTAGTGCTACTAAGCTTAGCACTAGTAGCTAAAGTAGTTGAAGCCTTAGGCCACAAGAACTGATGGAGAGTAAACTTTTTGATAAAACTAATGCTGCTAACCCAGAACTAGCTGAATCTGGCAGATGCGAGCAGAATGAAGAAGATAAGGACCAAGGAAACAATTCCAAGAGAATGAGGTAACTTCAGAAGGAGGCCAGACCAGTGACAAAGAAAAACAGTAAGAAATCAAGAGACCACTGACCAGAATTAAGTGATTGGACTTGGGGATCGGGTGCAGGGTGGTACAGGTATAATTGGAGGGTGCGATCTGGGCTAGGGGTTCCTCTCCAGAGGCACCCGGCTCGAGCTGTAACCTCAGAACTAATAAAAGAGGAATTGGAAACCTTCACTCGGACTTTACATTTTTCAGCGGGATCCTGGGGTCGGACCCTGTTATGGWGGCCGGCTGCGTAAATCCATAACATATACCACCTCAAAAGAATGGGTTTCCTTGGGACACTGAGCTTCACAACATGTCCTGAAGATAAATAGTATCATATTGGTAGTACTGACAAAAAATGAAAATGCAATAAAAAGTCATGCCGTTTAGTTTCTTGGTTTTCAAACTTCCCGACTGACAGAGAAATCATTCCAGGCAGTCTGCTTGTGTAAGGAAAGAAGCAGTGCACAACAAAACGGAGTTAAACCAAAGACAGCATTATAGATGTAAGTAATACCTTGAATTATACCTGGAAATATGTCAGAGGCTGTGTGATCTTGGGAGTCGATGGTAAGAACTATCTCTGAGTAAACAGTAAGATGCATTTGAGCTAATGTCTTTCCTGTGGAGACTTGTATATAGTGCTTTGTATTGAACAATTTGGATGTAGCAAAAAGACAATTAGTCGTTTAAGGACCTGAATCTCTTGAGAAACTGGCAGAGTCAGTCTTCTAGCAGTATATAGCTAAAAAAGTATTCAAATATAGTATTTACCTCAACTGCAGCTGAGTATCCAGAAGTATCCCTAGGTGGCAAATGTGACTAATAAAAGCCTTAGTCTGCTTTAAGAGAACATATACAGCCTCTGCTATCTCTTCTACTTTTCTAGTTCAGCTAGAATCACACTTCTTTTATTTGTATTGTTCCTACCTATGCCCCAACTTGTGTTTGTTTAGTACATGCACAAGAGCAAAAGTAAGCAAAATGTGCCTGTGAGTGCAAGTAAGGGTGGATGTTTATAAAAAGGAATGTGTGCACATATGCAAGCATACAGGTGTATTGTGTGTGTGTGTGTGTGTATAAAGGCAGGTTATTCAGCTAAAAGAGGTTTCAATGGTTAAGTTGGGAAGTCATATCATGACTGAATCTTATACTAACGTACATGTATGCATGTGTACAAGTATGTCAGCAAATCAGTCTGCATAAGGAAGGTTATATGAAAAAACATGTGCACACRCTTGGTTGTTTTTAGACATGTATGTAGGAAGGCAAGGACCTGTGTGAGGGTGTCTGTCAGTCTGTGTGACTGGGCACTAACCTGTACTCTGTGCCCAAGGTAGTGGCTCTTGGTGATGCCAAGTCAGTATGCACCGATGATATTCTGGGCGGGGGTCCAATTTTACATCACATGATAACTGTAGAAGAAGCAAAGAAAGGATGAAAATGTCAGGCATTCAGATTGCACTGTCTAAGATAACGGAATCATCTGCTCAATTGTTTTTCCTTAAAAACAGTCTTTTTAAAAACTTGTATTTTGAGGTCAGATGGTGTCTAGAGCAAGATCAAAAGCTGTAGAAGGTAGAGACTGCAGTATTTAAGGGAAATACAACTGTGATATTATAATATCAAAGTGTATGATGGAGTCTACGTGCATTAAGTGGAATATTCCAAAGCTGTTCCTTTACTGGGAGTTTAAAGATAGTATTTCTCTGGAAAAAAGCTTTATTGTTTCTGGTCTCTGGATTACACTGCATAAAGATAAAAATTTTATTCACATTCAAAATCCTGCTAGCTCTGACAAAAGGGAAATGGCCAATCTTTGAAATGAAAAGACATACAGGGGATGACTCACAACGGAATTTAATGGAACACATTGGAAAATTCATGCAAAAGTGTGGGTCACTACAAATTGCTCTCTGTTTTAGAATATTTTAGCTGTGAGATAAAGAAAAATCTGGATGCCTGAGGAAGTGCGAAAGAGAGACACAGGATAAGCCGTAAGGGAAAAGCGCATAGACATGAACACTAGGAAAACTATAAAAGGTAATGTGTTCCTTGGTACTTTATTTGAATCAAAAATAGAAGAATAATACATTATAATAACATGCCTTGAATCTATGTTAAACAGAGTTACAATATCCACAATTTCTTGTAAGAGTGAAATTAATAGTTTAAGGGATTTATATTGCTTAGGGTGGGGGCCGTGTGGGTTACTTGTATAAATAACTCAAGAACAGAAAGGCTTTAAAGTTTGTATTTTCTATTGCTAATACAGAACTATCCAACTCTTTAGGTATTCCCAGATTACTCTGCATTTTTACCAGAGGTTAAAACAAATGTTTTTTTAAACAGGAAAGCGTCCTTCCTGCCTGACTGGCAAATGGCTGCCTCTGCATCTGTATATCTTGCTCCATTAGATGGCCATCTAACTCTTAGAAATTATGGGACTGAATATTACTGTTAACAGAGATTGAGAATGGACCTCTGTTTTGTGTGAACTTCCTTCAACTTGCCAGAATTAGTCTAGGGCTCAGATTCCCCAAACAAGACAGCCTTTCAGAGCCCAAAGAGCTGTGCTTCAACATCTTGAGAGAATTTTTAAATAGAGGACAAGCTTCTTACCCTGGCTTTGATGATGGTGGGCCGAGGATCCAGGATACCCTGCATTTTCCTCAGTGCGGGAACAACAAAGAGATTGCAGGTGACAACAGCTGACACAGGGTTGCCTGTAGGACGAAGAACAGTTGGTGGTGACTCCCTCTTGATTTACTCTATGAAATGCTGAAAGTGATCTCATGTTTTTATAGCAATTGCACTCTAAATGACTCTAAAGAGCTTTTCATGCTATGTACAGGAAACGTTTCATTCAAGACTGGAGTGGCATGTGGCAACTATACCTGTTGAAAGCTACACTCCCTGGCTGATGGTGTGCTGAAATCCTGCTCTGACCAGAACTGCCCCACGTTCCTCAGGCCCCACCATTTGCCTCTGTTCCTCCGTTGCCTTTTGTCTTACGCCTAGATTTGTCTGGGGCTGGGGCAGGGTTTATTGTGCGCAGGTACAGGTCCTAGCTGATAGGGCTCTTGATTCATGATTAAGGTTTCCAAGACCTATGGAAAAAGAACTTTAAATTCCCTAACAGAGTGGCAAAATGCTTTAGTACAAATTCTGAGGAGAATTCTACTGATTTATATGTTTTCTGTTGACTCACAAGAGAGGTGTATGACCAACGTCTGTCAAACACCACTTGTCTTACACATCTGGACTTCCCTAGATGACAGTTCTAAAATAAATACTACGATCAGACAGATGCTCCATTGATCTCTCCCCTGGACAGAGAGAGGGAAGAAAATGTACTGCAGCAACTAAAACAAGAGAGAGAAAAAGCACTAGACACCTGAAAACCACCAGCTTATCAAGAACAGGATTCCTTGTGTAGTCAGAAATCCATGCAAAGCCAGAGCACTAAGAATAAAATCAATTCCTCCTGATTTAGGAGGATAGAGATTTGTAGCCAGAGCCCTAAGAAAACGTTTATTCTGAATGCGGCGATTTCTCAAGGCGATGCAGACGCAGGAGGTGAAGCGATGCTGCCCTCTTTTGGTTCCACGGTACGATCATGATAAAAAAAATATCCTGTGACATGTTCCTCGGCACGCACTCGTTTTTGTCTCCACTTTCAATACTTCAGAGTGGATGCACTGACTTACATGCACAGAATATTTACTGTGAAGGTGGAGGGAGCTGTAGGAAAAAACCACCCCTGTATAGTACCACTTACAAAACCCAAGGAAATTGTTGGATGGAAGAAATCCTGAGGCCTATACACCAGCAAATTCTGAGGTCAGGAACAAGAAAGAACTCCTTCRTATACCCCTATAAGTCTGTGTCTTCTGGAAATTTCTGGGAAAACCTYACAGGTACCTTCCTTAGGAATGCCAACACCAGATATAGGTGCTGTGAAAGGTCACTATTCTGTTTCATGCCTGTCATCTATGCACAGCAACAAAAGTAATCCACAAAACATCTTACCTGGGAGCGCAAAGATTATTTTTCTTACGCCATCAATATCCAGAGTTGCAAAAGTTGTTGGCAGCCTATGGAAAAGGAAAACTATTTAATATCTGCACTAGACTTTGACCGAACATTATTATGTTATTATTTAAAACATTTGGAAAAGAAAACAAAACAGGATCTCTTGCTCTCTCTCAGCAGTTCATTAGCACCTGCTGCTTATTCCATACTGGGGGTATAAGCCTCTCTTTGTGATRACAGAACAATTAGTTTTTCTTGGTATTCAGCTATGAAGTTTTAAGCAGACAATTTTGCTTCTGGTGAGGAAACATMTAAGAGCTGATGAACTAGTAATCAAAAACCTAAATCCTGTCTTCATGCTAGAAGCCAATTAACAAAGAAGTAATACGGAAATTATGCAGTTCCAGAGCTACATCTGTTTTTCATATAAGGCTCTCCAGATTTTTTGTAACATTAGTGACTCTAATTTCCCTTACTCCATTGTCTACAGCAGCAGTGACAACAGAGCAGTATTTCAGAGCAGCAAATGCTACTTAGTCTGCAGATGAACAAATTCAGATACACAGGCAGAGCTGCAGTCAGGTAAGACCTAGGTCTATCAGTAAAGAGCTCTCTCTGCCTTTCAGAGCTGCTCCTGAGCGATCTTTAGTGACTTGTTATCAGGGCTATTACAGTTATACAAATAGGACAGTAATGTGATGGCTCAAGAATGTGACTGACAAAGAAAAGAGACTCATCCATTAAAAAAAGTTTTCTATATACCTATGTTAATATGATCCTTTTCAACATTAGAAATGATACTTTATAGGAGCAATAATTAGGCTGAGTTCCTTGGCTTCATCTTGAGCTAACAACTATCACCTGGTCAGCAGATGATAGTTGCTGACCAGCAGCAACTGTGGAGATTTGCCACATTTTGATCATTACTACCTAGTTTTGTATCTGCTAGGACTAATCAATATCCTATTTTACCAGGGGAAGTTGCTGTTTGAAGTTTCTGTTTTAAAACGTCTCTAACATAATGGGAACTATGTGCCAGACCTTGAAATCTTATAACCAGTGCACAAACTGAGGTACAAAAAATCTAATTGCTAATTCATATTTACTGGAAACTCTAAATTCTCATCTGAGATTTCAACACCCATCATTGGTAAAGTCTTCCAGTACTTTCTTCTGGCAGTGCTGCCAGACAAGATACAACCTTACATTAGCTCAGCAACTTTCAGATGAAGTGGAGGAATGGTAAATCCCAGGCATCATTCTGCAGTCATGTAGCACATCAAAATACAGGCATACAAAGCAAATTCTGGCTTCGCTCTTGGAACTTACTCAAGGGAATTTTTCCCAATATAGTAATCACAATTCATATCTAAGGCCTTTTAAGACAGAATTAATAAAAACTAAGACACAGTATTTGCTATTGCACTACAGCCAATGAAAATGAGAGTGCTTACATTCTCAGTAAGATTAGACGACCAGATGTTTTAGTAGCAGTAAGAAATATCTTTCTTATGGCATAAAATGAAAATGGATGTTTGGGGAAAATAAGATTTCTTAAAGTTTTTCTGGCTAGTTATTAAAAGTTTATTGCTACAAGTCTACAGAGGGATCACCAGAAGAAAGAATTACGTTCGCTTTCAGATAAGCCAGAACCAGAATTTAATATTCTGAATTCTCTAAATCAGGTTATCCATTCTTGTCAGCAGCAGAGGCTGGAGTACAGATCCCACTTTTGGGACTTCCCCATATCGCTTGTATGACAGAAGCAGTGAGCAATTTCCACACCTGGGCTACATCCAGCACGGGAAGAAACATGCTTTCAGCTCATTTGTTCCTTTTATGGAAGGGAGGTGGTGGTGGTAGCAGCACAAGCACCAAACCCACATGCAGTTCTTTACTGGACTGTATGCAGAGACAGTAAAAGTATTTGTCTGTTTTCACAGCAAACACCCACTTTCTGTTCCGCTCCCTGGCAACAGTTACGGGCTAGAGGGAATCACTCCTCAAAGCTGCACTTGGACTTGTGTTACTGGACCGTGCCAACCTAGCTCGCAAACAAACTGCACTCCATGGTTAGTGAGGCAGAGCTGTAGACATCTTTCCACTACTGTACTGTGAAAGGGAACTCTCTATTTTCAACACATGTAGTTTTCATTTTCTCTACAAAGCACACTTCCAGACTCATTCATTAGCAGTGCTACAGCAAAGGAAAGCAATGCTGAAACAAACTAAACAAATAAAGGATTGTGTTTACTTTAAAATTACTACGCTCAATATGCCAATTAGATAAAACTTTGTAAATTAGCTGTCATTCCACCTCTCTCAAGAAATTGCTTGTTTGTAGGAATATGCCTTATGCAAATGTTGAAGTGAAATGAGATGCTCGTTAAGCAAACCAGCAGTTAAATGTCCTTTATTTCCCGGTTATTTCATAACAATGTCAATATCTGAGCTCTGTGAACACAGTGAAGACTGTGGCCATGTTTATACCATGCTGGTTTCCCCCCAATCCCCAAACCTGATTTGCAACAGTTATCAGAAAAATATCTCTTACTGATAAAAAGTAATCTCTCTGTTCCAGTTAAGTTCACCCATAAAGATCATGACTAATCTGAACAGGACTAATTTTGCTTCTTTTCCCATATATATCTACCATATGGTTTATAGTATATTTGGAAAACTGAAATCTACTGAAGCACTTAAATAGGATATTTGGCCCAATATAGCCTCCATCTATGCTGCCTAAGTAGAAATATTTCTTACCCTGGTTTCATAAAAACTCTGCCAAAGTGAATCTGTGCGTGAAGATCAATATCCAGCACCTGTTTAAGATAGTCCTGTTTAAATTCAAAAAAGAAAATCGATTAAGTAACATCAAAGTGGCTTACATCATCTAAGCATTCAAAGAAATTGATTAATATCAAGTGAAGATGAAAGACACTTCATATCCCGAAAGTGCTACAGTCCAGTGGGGAATTTCCAGCATTTGAAAGAAAGTATTTTCAAAAAGACGAGGTGAAGAACAGACTCATTTTAGGTGCCAAACCTGACTCCACGAGGACATAGTAATATATTTACTTAAAAGTCAGCTGCAGCATCAGAATCTTAGAGGACCCCACAAATACCTACTACTAAAACATTCTCTATGTCAAAGATGGAAAAAAGCCTTTATGGTTCAAAGTTAAGACTTAAAATCATCAAGTTATTTAACTTTTGTCATGGAAGCTATCTAGCAGTAGAGTTAGAGATCTCCTACTACTTCTGAAATCAATACTGTACTGTAGAAATCATAGTTTTCCAGGATACTGTAATTATTGTAATTTCTTGGGGACATGGTCTAATTCACAGTGGTAGGGTTTAACAGTCCTTAGAAAGGAAAAACTGTGGGTAGCTTGTGTGTTAGTTCGAGTTAAATGATTTTGCACAAACACACACAATCGATCCAGTTATTAAAACAAATCGAATTACTTATTTAGTCTTTATTGAAAATTGCTGGCTCAAAGATGTAGTATCCTGTCTGTTGTGTTTAGTGAGATTAAAGACACAGGACATAACAATCATCTCTGAAAAGAGACTTTGGAAGCAGTAAATCTGAAGCTCCCTTGCAGTTTTCCCATCGTTTTCTTTTTTTTTTTTTTTTTTTTNTTTTTTTTTTTTTTTTTTTTTTTTTGTGTGTGTGTTCAAATACAACTTTTTTCAGCCAGGCCTGAATTCTCAGTTATTGATTGCATTAACCCCGTTTTTACTTTCTATTTACTTTTTGGATGTTCACAGTTATTTCATTAAAACTGTTGAAAGCTCAGTATCAGAGGGCTAACCATCAGTGGAATACAGAGCCTACTGACTTTGTGCTGTTGCCTCAAATTCAGACTGGGGAGAAATTAGCCAGAAGGCATAAATGCCTATAAGACCATTCAGCAGTCCAGTCACTTCCTAGTGTTCCTGCGTCTGCACTATGTCGCCACGTTCCCAATTTAAAGACCAGCACTTGTCCTTGATTATTTTTCTAGAAATACTGAGGACAAAATGGGATTGAAAGTAATTGGCATTGGTTTAACTAGTTATCCATTTTCATGATGTATCCAACAATATGATTTCTACTCAGAAAAGTGACAAAAACAGCACTCATGTTTGCCATCTCCTAATGACTGTCTTTAGTATCTGTTAGTTATAAAAGGAGAGATGTTTCTTTTACCTGCCAAACTCACAGATTCAGCCTGGGATCAAAAAGTAATCTGAGTTTTCCTTCGCATAAGTCATGATTAATAAATGTCCTGCAGGTTCATCTACGCCCCACCAGCATCTGTGTATCCCTATTTTCTTTGATGGTTTTGGCACAGGGATTACCAACAGGAACTCAATCAACAATTCTGTTAATGATTCAAAAGGCAAATATATCAGCTCACTGTGTCTCGTATGTATTGCCTCGGTAGGACTATCAGGCGCAAAATGTGATAAAACTATTTTTGTAACAGATACAGCTTTGGCATGTTCAGGAAACAGATCTGCTGAGTAAGAAAGAGCTATTTATATACTCAGGTTGCTTTTCGACGTACTTTCAAAGTAGCTTTATTCTATCTACATTTTACCTGCTCTAAGAATAAAAAGAAGTCTGTTGCCTTCATGTGCTATTAACCAAGCACCTTCCTCATCATAACTACATAAATCATTCCTTAAATAAAAACACATTTGCAAATCACTCACATCAAGAATTAAAATCTTCCCTGTTTTACTATGTCTACTATAGTACAGTAATAAGAACAAAGGGAATGAGGATAGCATTGAAGACTATTTTCTTAATTAATTCACATTTAAGTGTTCCAAAAAAAGTAAGATCCCTTTTTAATAAACATCAATACAAAGGTAGAAGCTCTGACGACAGACTCTGGCTTGAAATTCTTACATATATTGTAGCAAGTCATACTTAAATTTAGCATACCTTTTCCCCCATAGATACACCTCCTGATGTAATGATCACATCAGCACGGCTGATACCCTCATTCAGTGCATTCAGTAAATCATCTGGGCTACAGAAAAGAACAGGCAAGCAGATTAGTGGCATGGAACTATTATGAGTTGTAGTGTAAGTGTCTGTGTGCACACATACACATGTATATACACACATGTATTTTAAGAAAGAGATACAGCTCTAGGATATTGTAAGATCTTTTCCTTCTTAAGACTCCACACTGCTCTATTCAAGTCAAGAACCGCAATCTCATTAAGTGAACACCACACCATTTGGCACCTTTCTGTCTGAGAGCTTTGCAACAGGAACAGTGGGATACTTTAGGTTGGGACTGAAGAACACTAATATAAGTGTCTAAAAGTATGTAATTTGCACAGTAGGTAGCAATACAAATTATGATTTAGATGAACTGATGGGGCTATATAAAGGGACGTGACACATGAATATTACTGGCCACCAAGCAGGCTGCAGTACTACCTGTCTAGCTTATTTGATGTGTGCAAAAATGGGGGTAAGGCTCCACTTCAAACTTCCATCAGTGAAAAGTGGGAGTAAATCCTTTGTTTATCTTCTCCATTTSAGGGCTCTGCAGCAAAGCCAGCTGTACATCCACTTCACCTTGAAAAAAACCAATCCATCCTGTTCAAGTGTCTATTTACCTTCACCAGAAACAGTGTAAGGGGAGCTGTGATGTTCCTCCATACAAAGAATATAACTGCGAAGGTGAAGGATAGAAGCTGAGTATATTTCAGTTTCGGTGTCTTAGATCTTTTCTTTTTTTTTAAACTGGAAACTTTGAAGTGGGCATTAGCTATCTAACAGCAGTACTGATGCTAATACAGAGCTTCAAGGCATGCAGTGGAGAAACTCTGCAATATAACTCACACAAGACCAAAGGAATCCAAAAGAATTTCCAATATATTAAATGCATACTTTGCATTTAACATTTGTGAACTGACCAGAAGCTGACTGATTGCTATGACTGTATGTAATGTTCCTTCAACAGTATGTTTTTACTTTAATGATCCTGAAAGTTTTTCATGGGAGGCTGTTCCTTCTCAGAATGCAATTGAACGAATGGGCAATAATGCTAGTGACTGTATAAAGGACTTCACCTGGAATACAGCACCTCAGTTAAATGCCACACTACAATTACAAAATGCCATTATGGGTTATTAAGGCTTTGCAGGCTGCAAATGGCATGTAGGCTATCCTTCGGGAACTTTGGCTATATTTCACTAAAAGACAGAATCACTTCAGTTATTTTGGGGTTTGAACTGGAAACAGGAAAATTAGAAATACTATGCAAGTCCTGGTTGACCTTTCAGAGACTAACAGAAACTGTGTTTCAAAAGGTCTCAGAAAGAAAAATCCTTTCCTCTGAGCATCCTGTCTTTGCCCATGGTTTAGTGAAATATAAGCAGCAGTTACGTGGTGCTGTGTGCACTACAATTTATGTGACACATGAAAGACTGCGCTCCCTCTCTGAGTAGCTATCTCAAGTGCAYGCAACCCTGCACACTCCTCATCTCCTTACCAGAGAACCCTCAAGTGTCCTCTACCCTGATTATGCCTTACAGGCAGAAAGACTCAAGACCCTTTCTCCACCATGTCCAGTGACTGATGCAGCATCTTCTTTGGCATCACAGTGTGGTTACCCTGCAAAACTTTTCTATTTGTGTTGGGTTACATCCACTCTTTAGGGTCATATTGCTTTGTAAGAGGTAGGCAACAAACTACAGCAGAAAGAAGGGCAGATTGCTGGTGCCATAGTGTAGGCCGTAATCAATCAGATAAAATGATACACTACCTTTTTTTTAAAGGAAACAGTGGCTGCAGATATTGTGGCATGCCTCCATGACTTTTCTTTAGGATACTGGGGATCTTGGATACTCTAAATGGCCTATAATGAATGGCTAAACTCTGTTTTCTTTGGGAGAAAATATAAAACATATGGACTCAAGCAAAACCATCTCCTTCTTTGTTCTTTAGGAAACAGAGACATTTTCTCAGCTGCCCCTTCTGAAATCTCAGGATCATTTTATCCAAAACCCAGCACAAGTCTTCACTAGTTGTTGAAGACAAGAGGAAAGAAGCAAGTCTGTTGTTGGCTACTGTCAGTGTCTTCTTCAGAACCAATTGTTTCATATTGATTGTCTAAGTAGTAATCTGTATGTAATAAGATATTGCTTAAGATTATTATTGAATTTGTAACAGGAAAAGTCTGTCAAGATCTAAGTATTCCTTAATCCTTGCCAATGAGGGTGCAGATTGGAATGCAGCAAGGAATACGTATTCATTACACACGTCGATATAGGTCTTCCTGAAGCTTGATGACAGTCAGACACTCATGCCACTATTACTAAGCTACGACTGCTTTCAGTATATTTTTCTCATTAGGTTGTGATGCAGCTGAGGACCTTATCTGGAGCTTGCTCCAGGCCTTTTCATTTTATCTTGCTTAATTATTTAAAAGTTATTCATAGGTAGCAAGACCACCTGTCTGGGGACATCCTAATTCTGGATTATGAAGTGTGCTTGCTTTTGGTTGTTGTTTGAGAATAATGGAAGGAACAGTAAAAAGCAAATGAGTCTATATTTAACTGTTGTTAAAGTTAAATAGAACGGAAGTGCTCCTACTTACATACCGAATATATTCATAGTTGCAAAATGCATTGAACTATTCCAAAATGAAAGATGAGATAGAAATTTTATTGTAATAAATGGATGATTGTGCTAGTTTGGTTTTTATTCTGAAGAAAGGAGACATTTACAGAATTCCCTCCCTTGCCTTTGCAGAAGGCTTCTCTCTTTTTGCCATATTTGGCACATTTCTTTTTGTCACTCAGGTCTGTCTAACTTTCTATCCTACTTGAGGCTGGTAGTTCCATCACTCTGCAATTAACACAAAACACTCCTTACAGGAGTCACCTGCTGTAATCTTCAATCAACATCGTAGCAAACATTTCCCTTGCCTTTAGTGGATTTAATGCAGAGAGTTATCATTCAAATTGCATATTAACACATATTTGATATAATCAGATAACAAGACACTACTTCTTGTTTCATTTGTGGTATAACAATGAGCATCTTCTCCTTTGGATTGACATGGAAAGGGAAAAAATAATTGAATACTATTAACTTCTGAAAGAATAGACAAAATAACTTTGGCATCTGAGCATAACAGGACAAGATTGTTCTAAAAGGTCTGTGACAAATCACCATGAAGCTGAGAAATAACACTTACTGTCTGAGCAGGTACAAATCAGAAGCTGTATTCTGAAGCCCTGGCCATTGCTAGGGGCAGTATACTGGGTTAGCTAGACTAATGGTCTAATTTACTATGATAAATCCTTTAAAATGTCTTGTGAAAGTGCTATTCTTGGATTCTTTTCCTTCACGGACAGAACTGTAACAGGTGCTCAAATATAATGGTGAATACCTTAATCAATGTAAAGTAGATTTTGATGGGAAGTCTCATTTCCAGATGGTAAAACTATTCTGTTTCATTTGGTGATTTTTCGAAGTCAGAGTGACATTGTGCACAAGAAGGGAGTGTGCTTTTCTAACATGCTGCAATTGATTAAAAAAATTATACTCTGCATGTTTCAGATCACATCCCAGCATCTTCTGTAAATACAACTAAGAAAATTTGTTCTACAAGGATTACATACAGTTTACGAAACTATTCATATAGGTAAGTAAGCACAAGTCCAAACTTTCTCTCAACAGTAGAAATCCCCATCTACAGCAGATTGCGTCTGCACAAATATTATGTGTATTGTACACACATTTTCGAAGTTGCAGACATAATGCTTTGCATAAAGAGTCCATGTACTTTTAAGTATATCTTTATATTCCCTGCTAATTTTGCCAGTCTGATAAACAGAGTATCTACTTTACTACCTCAATTTCCTCACCCTCTTTATGCAGTTTTATGCAACAGAATGAGCAGTACAATCTGGAAATTAGTTGGAGGGTATCTGTTGTATAGTGGCAGCAGCATGCGTAGAATCCAGTAAGCAGATGCATGACATTGCAGTTGACATGCCACTTGATTTCATTAATTTGAAGAGAGGGCTTGCAGGATGGCAGTATACCAGAATAGAAACACCTTCTGGATTCATGAAAAATTCTGATTATTGAAGCTACTTTGTGGAAAACTGTTATGCAGCACTTGATTACTGAGCTGTCTTTGAACTGAAAAGATACACAGGAGCTTAAGAGCTTGAACAAGAAAATGATGCAAGCCTCATTAAAATAGACATCAGCAATGTAGAAGATTTTTTCCATTATCTCTCTCAAAAGAAATAGCTACAGTACAGTCAAGACCAAAGAATTCTCTGTTTTGAGTGCCATTTTGAAGTACCCTAAATTACAGTGTAATTTTCTCTTTCAAATAGAAATCAACGTCTGTTAATTCACTTCTGTTGATCCTATTGTTGTGCTTCACTGTCATTAATTATAAATCTGTCAGTCTTTTCTGTGATACAACCCTTAACACTAGCAGTTTGATACAGGCAATTAAACTGCTCAGTTTTATAATTTAATTTAGAAAACAAATAACAACAAATGGTGATCTGCATCACCTACCACTCTGCAGTAAAATGAGTGATCCCTGTAAAATCGAAGTGGAACATTTAGTTAGGACTGACTTATCAAGCCATTGTCACAGTACAAAATCCATAGTTCATTACTAACTTCCAGGACCATTTCCACCAAGTTCTTTGCCACAGTAGTCTCATTCATTCAAATTAACCTCAGTACCTGACAGTCATTTCCAGTCCTTGTTGTCCATTGCCATATACAGCTATTACTGTTGGGTGACTAAGAGTAACACTTGTGATTGTTGTACTCTTCTATGCATCAGCCAAGGCTTTTATAAACCCAGGTCTTCTGGAAACCTGTACTTGCAAAATTTATGCATGCAAACCATCACAGTTAGCATCTTAAACCTGCATGCTTTACAGATATATTGGACACAGATACAGAAGGATACGCATGCACGTAATGCACCAGATGCATGCAGAAGTGTCTATTGTGAGTACAAAAGCAGAGCTGGGTAAGCTTTCCTGCCTACTGTTTTACTTTATTTGAAAGCATCTCAAGTATTTCAGCTATATGCTGAAATAATTACCCCTTCAGACATGATTCCTCACAGATTCAGAGGAACTACAGATTCCTGGACACGTAGTGAAAACTGAAGTGCTAGCAATGATCCTACACCAATCACACTGAAGACCAAAGTAGACCAGCTGCTCCTCTAAACTACAGCAGTTGACTGTAAACTTCAAAAGGCTCTGTGCYGTCTGTTGGTACCCTGAGTTTTGCACATTCTGGCCATGCCCACACAAACTGGGAACAGTGGTTTGTGCTAGTTTTGCATCTTATGAGGTCTCTTTTCTGCTAAACAGATCTCCCAGAAGAAGAAAAGATTTAACTACGGTAGAAGGACCTGCTAGAAATTCCCGTTGTATGCAAAGATCCCAATCAAGCTTCTAGTTCTACATCAGAAAAAAAGAAGAAACACCTCCAAAATAACAAAGAATTTACCAAAGTAAAACTTGCATCAAAAAAACAAGAGACTGTACTTATTGTACTCAGAGATCTCATCAAGCTCAATGACATTTCTGTTTGAGGAAAGATGGGATACGAATTTGATCCTTCATTATTAACTCTCATTTTTCTTCTTGTGCTCATTCAGTTGAGGTGACAGATTTCAAAATGAATAGATGAATGTAGCTAGGCATAAAGACAAAGTCTGTCACCCACTTCTCACCTCATGGCCATGAGGAATATTTTGCATATCAGTAATTTGCAGGATGGAGAATAGTGAACAGATGCCACATTAGGTTTAGCCAACTAAAACCCAACTTCTGTAGAATGTAATATTGAACGTAATTTGATGAATGTAATTCAATGAATGAATATTTTAACGTAATAGGAATTCTGTGTTTTGACTAGTATGATTTTCTAAAGCAGAAGAAGATCCGATTTTGATGACGTATGTAGKACCATATGGGCACTCTTCTGAAACTGTATTTGTTTCAAAATTCTCCAGTGTATTTCATCATGTTCTCATAATGTTTCTTCCTTCTACCTTCTGTGGTATTTCCCTGGATCACTTTGAACAGATGCAATATGTGTTCCCTAAGAATATAGGCCAGCTTGTGAGGAAAGCTGGAATAATTACAGTAGCTTTTGGCTTGTTCAACATGACTATGTAAGTTTTGTCTATCTGATAGCAACATAAAAGAACCTTTGTTACTTTTTGCTGCTCCTTTAATTGATGCTGTTGCAAATAAGAACACTATTTTGCAGAGTATTCTTTTTCATGTTACATTTATGAACTCAGAGAGACTCTGATTAGAGGTCTTCAACTCTTTTGCTGAAGTTACGATGAGACCTGCCTAATGCCTTCAACTTTTTCTCTGTATTTGGATGATAACATATTTTACTCCACTGTTTTCATGAACTGTTTCAGAAGACTCCCACTTATACATATACCAGAATGACAAAAGACCAGAGAGGTCAGAAAAAGAGATAGCCATGGGAGTGCAACAGGAGAAGGTCCCATGTTGTAGAAGCCAGGTGCTTATGTACTACGGAGCACATTCCTACATGAAGGCATTACATTGTTGATGGTTGGGTCCCGTATCGCATTCTTGTCTGCTGCTTGTGTACATTCATCTGCAAGCATTTGCTTGTGAATTGTAGTGATTTTTTTTCATCAATGCTGAAAGAACAGGACCAAAGCTTTGATAACAGTTATCTTCAGGTGCTGTGCCACTGTACTAGCCTGTGAGCACTTTATCCACTCTAAATCCAGGCTAGTGTTTGTCCACTGAATATAAGAAGAAGCCTGAGAACAGCTGGTTTCCATTAATTAATAAATCATTCTTGGCTATTTTACTGGCTGAGGACAATGAACCTTATCCCAATACTTACCAGAAATTCATTAGTTTTTCCAAGAAGTTGGATGGGATTTCACTGGTAAAGATAATAGCTTCTATTTTATCTTCCTTCTTATGAAGGAAGTGAATCTATATGGATTCACTGAAAAGTTTTCACTTCTGGAGTGGAAAATATTCAACAGTTGTAGCTGGGTTGAAATAATATGACTGAAGATTACACCACACAATAGAATAATCAATGCCAAAGACATTGCTCATCAGTAAAGATGACAGTGCACTGGTGAGTCTGAAGGGTAAACATCGTTCTGCAGTTATTTCTTTCAGAGCACTCATGAAATATGAGAATAGGCTTATACTGACATAACTGAAAGTAAAATATTATGATTGATGTAATTAGTGCCAGTTGTTTATATAAAGCATATAGTACTACAAAATCTGGCACACGGTGACATGGTATTGTTATCACGGAATTTCTTACCTTTTCATTTTGCTTTAGCTTCAATTTTAAGTAAATTTTAAATAAATTTTAAGTGAATTTTAAGTAAATTCATCCCCCCTGTAAACTGGTGTAACTGCTATTGAACTACAGTATGGATGTCTCTATGACAGGTAGAAATGCAGTCCCTACAGGCAATGCCTCAAAATGAAGGTTTTCTCTGTAAAGCTCCACCTTTTACAGAATCATAACTTAGTCACTTGGAAAAATGTCTGTCTCCAGAAGAAAAATGACTTGGAAGCCACAGGTCAGAGACAATATAAAAAGGCCTTTTAAAATTCTCTGTCATCAGCTATGTCTTAAAACAAATAGTTATTTTTTAGAAAATGTCAAATGAAATATGACATCGATTTTAGTTTACTAAAACATAATACAAATTCTCCAAGAAGAGTAAACTACAGTTTATTAGAAATAAGTGAAGAGAAGGAACAGAAAGAGAAACTTATCCTGTTTGAGACCAGCAAATCAATTTTTTGACAGCTGTTAGTCAATGGAAGGAACTAGAACTTCATTTGTCTCTACAATACTGGACTATATTCCTCCAAGCACAAAGATGTTTTTAGTGTAAGAAAATGCCCATTGCATTTTCTCCTGCTCTGGGAGCAGAAGCATTTTCTTATTGCTCATGCTTTGGGTAGCAAGGCTTTATTCTAGGGGCTGTTTTTTGTTGATGCTTGCCCCAGCCCTGCTTAGAAGAGCCCAAAGGCTCATTTAATGTGTCCTCTAGATTTAGGCTGTTAGCAATGATATGCGAAGCGACTTGTATGAGGTATTCCAAGTTGATCACTTGCTGGTAGATTCCAGCTTCTAAGCAATTTCTGATAAAGCAGACAGTCTATATCATGTTCTTCACATTAATCTAAAATGTTTTAAAGGCTGCAGGTTCTTGTAAGCTAATTGCAGTTAAGTTTTTTGGGATGTGTAGAGTATAGCGTAAGATTCTAGTGGGTTGATCTCTTTAGTCAATTTAATGAGGAAAACCTAGATTTATGACAACCTGGCTTCAGCATGAACAACCAATTACTAAACAAGAACATGTCTTTTGAAGGCTAAGGATATGGCAGATTGATTCAGTAACGAGTACAGAAACTTGTTTTTCCAGTATGCAAAGCAAACGTTAAGCTATAACTCAATCCTCCAACCTTTTGTTATAGACCTGTTGGAGTGGGTCCAGAGGAGGGCCATGAAAATGGTCAGGGGGATGGAACGCCTCTCCTATGAAGAAAGGCTGAGAGAGTTGGGGTTGTTCAGCCTAGAGAAGAGAAGGCTTCGGGGAGACTTTATTGCAGCCTTTCAGTACTTAAAGGGGGCTTATAAGAAAGATGGGGACAAACTTTTTAGCAGGGCCTGATGCGACAGGACAAGGGGGAATGGCTTTAAACCAAAAGAGGGTAGATTTAGACTAGATGTAAGGAAGGAATTTTTTACGCTGAGGGTGGTGAAACACTGGAACAGGTTGCCCAGAGAGGTGGTAGATGCCCCATCCCTGGAAACATTCAAGGTCAGGTTGGACGAGGCTCTGAGCAACTTGATCTAGTTGAAGATGTCCCTGCTCACTGCAGGGGGGTTGGACTAGATGACCTTTAAAGGTCCTTTCCAACCCAAACTATTCTATGATTCTACGAAAAATAGGCCCATTAACCTCAGTGAGGATCCTCACATGACTGAAGTTTTCAGGCAGTAGCCTTCCATAGTTTTTTTATTACTTTTCTGCCTGTTTTTAATTCCTACAAGAATCAAACTATAGAAACTAATTTTTCTGTTTGTTAATAGAGAAAATGACAGGTGGTTTACTCTCCCTCTGTTATCACTCCTGTCCTTTTGGTCTGTCTGTGATAGGAGGTAAGTTCTGTAAATTAATCTATATTATTAGCCATCCCCCTAAATAAGACCTACTATATAATTGTACATGTATTTTGGAAAAAAAGCGTAGTGGATAGTTTAGAGATTTCATGACCATTCCAGTTAGCCTGCTTTAGAGATGATCAGCATGGTAATGGAAAAACAAGTATGCAGGTATGACTGAAGAATCATAACAGTGACTTCCCTGGAGTTGTACTCCGCTACTGCCTTCAAGCAAGTTTCTTCCTAATGTGCTCTATTTTTAAAAGGGAAAAGCCTTGATGGATAAAGATGTTTGCTGCCACTGACGAGTAATGTAAACATTCTTGTTTACAGAATTTTAATTTTATCAATGTTGTGGAGCCATGTATGTCTACAGTGCACTGGTGCATACGAACTTAACTGACAAGGCAGTGTTATTTAATGGACAGAATAAAACACCATTTGCTTCTGTATGGCAACCATTGGTAGAATCCGTGCTCCAAGCTCTGCACTGACAGACACCTAGTCGAGCCTGCCTGTGAGCATGCATGTGCCTCAACGTCCCAAGTGTTTTAAAAACAGTGCTCACCAATCTGGTAGGCCTGTCTCCGCAGTGTTCTGGAAGCTCTGTGTCCCTTCTTCTTTAAAAACATCTGGCTTCCTGAGGGTAAAGGAAGCAGAAGGGGTATAATAAAGAGCCAGGGAAGAAGAGAGGCTTCTGGGGTGAAAGGGATGCTCTGTGCCCAGCTGCGTCCCCCTTCATGCCTCTGAATATTCAAAATCATCATGGGAAATGCTTCCTCTCTGCAAGGCCAGCCAACAGGAGAGAAAGGGAGTGCACGGGAACACCTTTCTGTTATAGTTTGGACAGGCTTCTCACAAGGATGAAGAGTGAAGTTATGGAAGGATTTAGGCTCAACTGAGCATGCCAACAATGCGTAGTTCATCTTTCCTTGCAGAGTCTATGGAGAAACTTCTTTACTCTTGACTTCCAGACAAAGCAAAATGAAGTGTTAAACACCTTGACATTTCAGAAGGAGGACCACAGATAATGGGAAAATATTCGGAGATGGGCACCACTGAAACATTTTTACTCACACTTTCTAGCTTCTTATTCAGGAAATGGGTCTCAAGGCATATTAAATGTCACCTTCTTGACTACAAGGGGAAAGGGCTGTATTTATCCTAATTTTATATCTCCATAGTCAATAAAGATGCCACTTCATTCATGAGAAGTTTCATACCCAGCTACCCTGCTCCAAGAGGCAGGATTAGAAAAAATGTCCAAAACTGAGAAAGTTACTGCTATCAGAACCTTATTTAAAACAATTAATGTTTTGCTATGAATTCCTATTTTATGAAGACAGCATTTCCTTTTACATATACTTCTTCCAAGTCAGTTTCACTGGGAAGAAATAATTTTTAGATCACGTCCTTTGTAACAGAAATACGAAATAAGCCGAAATCTATGTTTTTATACTCTTAAATGTACAACAATTAAATGTAAAATGTAAAAAATCTTCATTTGACATGAAGATTTATAAACGCCTCTTCTAAAAAAACTAAAATAAGATGTTCAAGATTGAAATGGACCAGGTAATGAATTGTCATTGCGCAGCTCTTGAGCACTTTCTTCTTTTCAGCTGGCTGGACTGTTAATAGCAGCAGAGTCAACCTCCCTCCCTAGACCCCAGCCCAGGCTCAGTTGATCCTGCACATAGCAGCTGCAGTCTATCATTTCAAAGATCACTTCTGGGCACACACAGATCCTGTCTGACTGAGGAATGTGAGGAGAAGACTGGGCCAGTGCGCCTGCACTATTGTTACACTGTTACACATGCACATGGACACTGCTAACATGAAATCTAAAATCCTCTTTATCACCTTGTAAATCCATGCCTGGTTTCTCCTCATAGGTCATCGCAGAAAGGGTCTGTCAGATTAGATGCGTACTAATGTTGTTTGGCAGTCATGGAAAAATATTGAAACTATCCAGGTTATAAGTTTAGATGTCCATTTCCTTCTGGACAGTTTTCCCAAGATAGTAATTTCCTAAAATGGCTTCAGTCCCTCGTTTGTTCTTGTATTCATTGCCAGAGAACAAAGTCAGTCTTTGTTTCTCAAAATAGGGTCACTGTGTCAGGAAGTGACACACAAAAGACTGTCAGATTCCATAAGTGATCCCAGCTTCTGGTTTACTCATCAACATTACGGACAGCAGTCTCAAAAATCAAGAACTTTTTCCAGCAAGGTGCTAAACTCTAAGAGTACTCTCACAATGTTCTTCTCCAAGAAGGCAGACTGAAACTACAGATGTTTCTAAACAACACAATGAATTACACAGACGTAAGGAAATCAAAAGCATCTTGTCGAAATTTCCAGAAAGTTTCAAATTCATTTAAGCATCACATATTAAAATAGCCAAAGCTCTGACTGGCATTCTGTCTTTATAGATCAGTGTTGCTGTGTTACTTCTGCTGGTACTGGTCTTCTGAGTTTGTGCTTCTATTACATATTGTCCATTAGTATAACAGGAAAATTAATTTAATTCTCTGAAGTAAGAGTTAAGAGATTATTTGCGACCAGGAGAAATAATTTTGATAATTTTTTCTGATTTGGTATTTAATACCGTCTGGGAACCTCCCTGAACTTGCTTCTGTTTGAACTGTAGATCACATTTAAATAAATATCCAATCTTGCATTGAAATGAGTATCTATCAAAGCATTTGATATATTTTCCTAATGACAATTACTTTCACTGTTAAAATTATGCTTTATTTACAGTCTGAATCAGTCTAACTCTAATATATCTAGCCATTGCTGATGAAACAGAAACTTTATTCAAAGTTTATTTTCCATGTGGCTCAGTATTATTGGAATGTAATCAAGTCATCTTGTAAGAATATCTTTGTTGAACTAACCAGTYTGAGTTCTGATACCGTTGGAATATACGGTCCATCTTTCAACCACTTAAAAATTTAAGGTTCTCCTCTGAATTCTATACAATATACTGTTGTCTTCTTGTCCTGCAAATACAAAGGTAAGGTCAAAAATAACCTCCTAATTCTACAGGAGACTTAGCTCTTTATACATATGCTAGAACTTGTATTTAGCAGATTACTCGCTATGATTCTCAAATCTTCCGCTAAATCTTTACTTCTCAGGATATAATCCTCCATCCTGTAAATTTTACTTACATTCTTTAGTCCTATATATATCAATTCATACTTGGCTGTATTAATAACATACTAATAACCACTTTTCTAAGTGATTCATATCGCTGACACAGTGACCCATCTTCAACATTCACCACTTCTTTGATCTTCTGTATCTACTGCCTTTATTAGTTTTAATTATTTTCTTCTAGGGTATTAACAGTAAAATTTCAATCCTCAAAAATGTCTCAGTGACTTGGGAACCCAAATTCCTATATATGATCTAGATATTAAGGACATTGAAAGTCATTTAAGTGAATGATATTTTGGCTCCTAGAGGCTGAAGTAAACAGAACTTATGTCTTCAAGTATTTTTTAAAAATGTTAACATATGCCTCAAAAAAAGACTACAGTAGTTTTTATTTCCCTCCAACAAATAGTTACAGATTCCCTCTGTTTTCAAATATAGGAGGATTTCCATAGTATTCTGTCCTCTCTATTATTTGCTGTTTAGTGTCATGTTCTACTACTGGCCTGTGATTCTATAAATGCTAATTCAGGAAGAAGCCCATGCTTGTGTTGAGGACAATTATGAGAATGACACACTGTTGTGCATTAGCTTTGCACCTGTCACCTCTACAGCATGGAATTTTATTAGCTGTCACACTATGTAGTTTTCTACTGGTACAGAAGATCCCCTGGGACTTGCACTGCCCCATTTCACAAATTCTTTTTTTCACCTGTGTTTTGGCTCAGATGTTTCTTTGTGTTTTCTGAATATGTGTATTAGATGAGATGACTTGTCACGTACAACAATTTATCTGAAGTTTGCCCTAATGATTATCAAGAGTTGTAACAGATATTAAACGTTTCTGCTTGAAAAGGAGAATATTCTTCTTGACAGGGCACAATGAAAGAGAGGCCCTCCATATCTGAATCACCTTCAAACCATTACCCAGTGTCCCTGGATTCATTAGGCTATGATCACACTTTATAACACCATCATTCTTTGAGCAGATCTAGAACTGAAGTCACTTTAGCAAAAACTAATATTGTGACATTTGATTTAAGGCCGTTTCTCTAACAAGCCTTTTCTTGCAGTCATTTGTTGAATGATACTACTACTAATAATAATTCTGTTCACAGTATATTTGATTGTACCCAAGTTGGACATTAAACTGGTGCAGGGAGAGGCTAGGATTCTGTGGCTGAATTCTGCCTATAACTCATATTCTAACTCATATGATGATATATGTCAAGTTGATATTGCATGAGAAATTTTAGAGCTAGAGCAGTTTCCCCGCTCTTCTCCCTCCACTCCAGATGTTCCATCTGAATTATAGTACTGGTAATCATGTGCAACCCACACAAGTACAAAAGATTTAAACCTCTTTTTGGATGGCAAACATAAAATTCAAGCAGACTAAATCCTTGAATGAGATCTTAGTATCATTTCCAAAATATGAAGGGACTCCTTCAAAGCCTTTATTTTAGGGATATCATACAGTAATGCTGTCACAATAGCAAGGGTGATTTTTAATGTGTTTACGTGTCACTTAGGAGCTCTATGTGAAACAATGTCATAAAAGAGAGGTATATAAATGAGAAACTAATAACTTCTAATGTAGAAAAGCTCTCATACGCTGCTGATTTTATAACTATTCTGATAAATTTTTAAAGCAACTGAGTAGATAATGTGAATTTCCTAAATTTTTCTCCTAAGGACAGAGATATTCTTTCTCTCTCCATTGTGAAATCACAGGCTCATAAATAAAAATGCAGCTGGAAGTAGCCAATGTCATACATGTCTGAGAAAAATTATAAGGGAATTAGAAAATAGGGAAAAGAATGCAGAGAAGGGGAAAATGCACCCATGTAAGCAAAGGTAAAAACAGAGGAAATTGAATTCATTACATACGTGATCAAAATTCTTTAGCAAGTTTAGTAAGAGAGTCTCTCATAGAAGGAAAACTGTCAAAATGGAAGATGGCTTTCTAAAACAGAGGCCCACACTATAGCAGATTTTGCTAGGGCTAAACTTTACAGCTTTAACTAAACAGTGGATACAAAGAACAACACAAATGAAATAATCAGACACAAAAATATCCTGATAATTAAGTTAATAGAGTTCTACAGATCAGACCAGAGATGTAACTCTTGTTTTTATCAATGGTTTCCAAAGAACTAAATAATTTCATAGACTATAAGCAAAGGAAATGAAATTAGAAGCCTTTTTAACTTGGTCTTGTTACATGAGACAACACTCAAAAGTACATTGGAATACCAGTTTTCACTGGCCAGTTGTTTTTGCAATTTTTTACAAGTGATTCTGTGATTCAGACAAAGGTGTAAGACACAGCAGTAAGAACAACATCAGAAGGGTTCTTCTTTTTTTTTGTTTTGCATTTGTTTCTTGTGTTTGGAGTAGTTCTAGAAATGGAGTATCTTCCATTTCTACCCAGAGATGTGTGCTTTTCAAACAGCTTGGTTTTTACGTGCGAAGAACACACATAGAGAAAATCTTGGCTTCTAGCCAGACATAACTTCAGCTGTATCGCATTTTCCAGGTTTGTTCTTTTCTCCTATTGCTTGCTTCTAGGATTTTAACTGCAGATTTTATCTATGTGTTTTGGACTTGCTGTTTTTCATTTTGAATATTGAGTCATATATACAATTTTTGGGAACGGAAACAAACAATGACAATCTCAGAAATTGTTAAAATGCTCCAAAAAGAAATAAAATATTGGTTTCAATTGAAAATACAAATACAGGGTAAGTGAGACTTGAGTGGCCAGTTCAAAATGTAACTTCACATGTGATTAATATGCAAAGGCATTTTTAAAGTGCTCCTAACTACTCTGCAGACACCCACAGACATTCCACATGCTTCCCCATCCTTTCACATTCTCTGTTGGAATGTGTTTACGTGTATCACAGTCCTGGGCTTCGAAGCAGCTGGATGAGCTTACCTAAACACCTCTGAGTGATTCATATGCTGAAATGAAATACAGCCTGTAAGTTTGTCTTTGCAAATATTACTCTCAAACAATTTTCATGCTTGAATATTAGCTCTGTAAATATGACTGACAGAATTTCCATGCTTATTAAAAAACTTGACCCATTACAGCAATAGTAATACTCAACTGTGCTCTCTGTTAGTTGCTCTCTCAAACTCCATTCAGTGCTTATGGTATACAGCAAGTGACACTCCCAGTAAAATGCAGTAAAAATTTACTCAATGAAAAATGTATAAACAAAAAGAAATAGAAAAAAAAAAGAATATGTGAAATACGGGAAGGGAGAAAATACATTACAGTGATACCTTCGAAGAAAAAATTACAAGTTTTTAATCTTCCCTTCTGAAAAGTATTGTTTGCCAGTATTTTTACTACATCTGTAGGTATTGCAGGCATATAAAATCTTTCTCTTTTTCACTGTCTAGATACATATTATACATACAAAATAAACTGCACATATACATGAGCACACATAAACACACATAATCTATGGTTTAACTCCAGTAAACCATGTAACAGACACTGAAGGCTTGTTCATCTTTTCTATAAACACGCTAACTAAAATGTCAAAATTGTACCCTTTGTAAGACCTCTCCGGTAAGTCTCTTGCATTTGTTCAAGTGCCATGGTACTCCATCAAATCAGTCATGTTAGTCCAAAAGTTATATACTGAAATATCCATATGGGCAACATTCTCCTAGTAGCTTTATTACATAATGAAATAATACCATACTTATTATTAAACTAATTTACATAATCAGATTTTCCCTTTGACTGAAACAGAACTGCAGATGCATTTTCTTGTAAATATATGGATTGGGCATGTGAGTATGAGAAGAACGGCAGAAGACTTGCTAAGACAGAATCCTGGTATCAGATGGGGAAGATTCTTGGCTAAGTCAACAGTACAGAATTATTCTTTCAAAACTTACTGCAAAGTACAAAATCACTCTACAATTGGAGGCTCATTATTTCTATTCTATGAGCTAAAGTAACTACCTCTGCAGAAATGACTCCCCAAGCATGAAACCAAAAGTTTAAAAGGAACTCTTATTACCTTTGCTAAGGTAATACTATCTTAAGACACAGAGAACATTTTAATAGCGAGGATTCAAAAGTATCAACCTCTCTCATAACTGAAAGCAAAGCTGCAGACACTTGTCTACCTTTGACTGATATATACGTTTGCTGTCTGGTTTTCAGCTAGCATCCAACAAGTAAAAAAGGGTCACAAAACATATTTGTAAAAAACTATAGAAAAGTAAAATGTAGAAAAGTAAAAAAATTCTCTTGGGCCTTAAATCTCACTACAAGAAAGACATTGAGGTGCTGGAGTGTGTCCAGAGAAGAGTAACGAAGCTGGTGAAGGGTCTAGAGAGCAAGTCTGATGAGGAGCGGCTGAGGGAACTGGGGCTGTTTAGTCTGGAGAAAAGGAGGCTGAGGGGAGACCTTATCGCGCTCTACAACTACCTGAAAGGAGGTTGTAGCGAGGGGGGTGTTGGGCTCTTCTCCCAAGTAGCAAGTGATAGGACAAGAGGAAATGGCCTCAAATTGTGCCAGGGGAGGTTTAGATTGGGTATTAGGAAAAACTTCTTCACCGAAAGGGTTGTCAAGCACTGGAACRGGCTGCCCAGGGAAGTGGTTGAGTCACCATCCCTGGAGGTATTTAAAAGATGTGTAGATGTGGCACTTAGAGACATGGTTTAGTGGTGGACTTGGCAGTGTTAGGTTTGCAGTCGGACTTGATGATCTTAAAGGTCTTTTCCAACCTAAATGATTCTGTGATTCTAAAATTGTTTGCTATTTGTTACTGAGAGCTTTCAAGATTAATTATCTTCACAGACACTCCATGCCTAGGAGGTCATAGAAAAAAATTCCTGAAGGCAATGGAGTACATAGGTATAGTTTTGCACAATGACCTTAAGTTAAACTCTCCATTTGATGGTGTTGACTTTACAGCAAATTTGAGACTACACCTATTTGGTTAGACAAGGCCATAAAGACCAAACAAGCTTTACATTCTTATTTTGCCAGAGGGGCTATCAGAAAGATGTTCAGGGAAAGCATCTTTTCCATTGGATTAACCCACTGTTAATGACAGTATGTAAGTTGATGTYGACAGTAATGTTGATGACAGTAGCAGTAACTTTCAGTCATGCAGGTGGCAAAAAGTTCCACCTCCAATATTTTGTTGGAGAAAAACCCTGCCAACCCTTCTTTTATGTAGAGATGACTCTCAGGAGCTGACAGCCTTTTTGTGGCTGTTTTCTTTTTTCTCAGACACGTAAATCTAGAACCTGATCTCTGGATATAATAGTTTTATTTGAGAACTTTGCTACCTGTGTTTTAAAGTCTAAAAAGGCCCTTATAAGATAGAAAACACTCTAGAGATCCAGGACATTTAGATACCATTCCTGGAAAGAACAGTCTCATGAGTTTAGACTCTGTTTGCATGAAATCTCCACCTGACAATGGAAGCATTCATGGGCAGGAGGTTTTTGATATTTATTGCTATTTGGAACAGCAATGGATATTTGCCAGGCCAGAGAAGCAAAAAGCATGCCTGGATGCAGTGAGAGTATCCAGAAAGGTTTGCTTTCCCTAAGATCACAACAACCGCTGCGGTTGCTGTGTGTCACATTCCCTGTATGAATACTTCAGATACAATGGCATTTCCCAGAGCCACCATTCCGATTGGTTCACATATTGTAAAACCACCCAGTGGTTGGCCCATTCATATACCTTCTGTCAAGCTAGTGATGTTTTGTATTGAATCCTGCACTAGGGAAGACTGGTTTTGAAATGAGYTGTTCCCTAGTAGTAACCTTGTCTCCCTGCTTGGGAATTTGGTCATCAATCAATGTGAAATGTGGGTGCTGAAATTCACTATTTCCCTTTTTTTTTCTTTCTGATCTGGTCTCATTTTTAACTACTCACAAGGAATACCCTTCTTCTCAAACAGGTGGAGGTGAACCTGAACAACTCCCTATCAAACCGAGTCTGTCAGTTGGTTTGATACCCAAAATGAGAAACGAGAAAGCCTGTTCAAAGCCTTTGGGGCTCAATAAATTGAGGAAATACGTTATGCTGAGAAACTCAAGCCATGGATGACAGGCACTGCACAGTCTTGCAAAGGACAGAAAGACTGAACACTTCAATCACTTATCCTAGAGCTCTCAACAGGACATGTGACTTCACCACCACTAGGAAACAAGGAGCAATCACTGTCAGATGAACGGAAAGATTGATCACGAGGTACTACTCTGTGGCAATCAAAGTAGAGAGACCAGTAAAGGAATTTTTTGATTCTTTTAAATTCTTTGACATATTTCTGGAAATGTTGAGCAACATCCAGCAGTGGGGCCTCCCCCAAAAGACAGTTACTCAGAATCTGACAAAATTTTATACTCTAAATTAATTTTGGCATGGAAAATAAACTTTGAGAGAAACTTTCCTTCTCCCTTTATTGGATCAGAAAAAAGTATAGCTGCTGTACAATTGTCCTCTCTTACGTGTATTAAATATGGTGCTTGTGATGATACCGCACCAGTAAATTCAATTTGCAGCAGTAGTAGATGTTTCAACAAACAGAAGGCAAAACAAGGTAAACACCATTCAATAGAAATGTTACCAAATGATTCCTCTTAATATTAGAATAGACTTACTTATTTCTCTAATGAAAAGGGTAAAATATCTTCTCCAAGACGTGCCCCGTCACAACACTGTGACACTTGCAATGAGTGACATTTTCTCTGGTATTTCTTTTTTCCATGGATGTCATTAAGTGCACCGCATGAATATGAAGTGACATCTTTACTAACATGTGGTACTTACTTATCTCCCACAATTCCCAAGTTGATTGTTGGATAGCCATGTTCTTGGATTGTAGCTAGGAGAGTTGAACGGTTACTGTCCCGAATCTTTCCTGGCAAGAGGTCATCTTCAGGATTCAGTAGCTATAAAACCAGAAACACTCTCAGTCAGCCTGCTTGGAATACCGTGCCTTTACACAAGTGAGAATTTTCTTCTTCAGATTGGACAGGATATTCTTAGAGACCTATCATAAAATATATGTGTAAAGTGATTCAGTGAATTTAAATTAGTAAGGTATGTAATGTGCTTGTTTAGTCCAATCCTCCATGTTGCTTAGTTTGTTTCTATTGGTTCACGTCTGCAAAACCTTCTTTCTCCTTATGAGTACCTGGCTTCTAATCTCAAACATTAGAAATCAAAACACAAACTTTAAGTTTCCAAGTTATTGCTTCTATTTAAATGGTTTTAAAGGAACCTCATTGATGTTGCTAACCAGATTTAAAGGTATTAAAAGAAATTTTGAAGTTCATTTTCTACTTACCAATAAAGATGTTTTTTAGATACAACAATCTGTATTGGAATAATAGACAGAAGCTTAAAGCTTGGTTCTTATATCAATTACTGTTTTGGATGAAAAGCTTTCTCTCAGGATAGTATCATGGCAATTGCCTTACGTGTGTTACATATTTTGGAAGTTAAACTACAAAACATACATATATAAACATATATTTTACATATATTAGGAATTCTTTTGTAGGACACAGAAGGAGAACACAATATCAACAGGAGGTAAATAATAGTAATAAGAATGTATCTGTCAAAATTACAGCAATAGCATTAAGTAGTAAGGTAAGAATAACCAAAAATGGAGCATGGCTAAATTTTGACGCTTTGGCTAGCAGCTCTATTTCTGTGAAGATTTCCATAGGATGTTTAAGAAACCCACTGCGCAGGATCTTTTTTAACACATGATACAAAATAGAGTGCCCACATCAGTAAAGGACCCTTTAATGACATGCAAGAACCTTCAGTCATACAGAAGATACTATTCAGCAAATCATCACCTGTAATCCTTGTAGCTCTTTGGATTTGTTCTTTGGTCAGCGGTATGTTTCCTGCACGACACGCCCTGTCTATGTTATGAAATCTGGCAAGATTCTGTCCCAGCAAGGCCGGCCTCAGCCACCCACAGTACCCAGTAGTCACAGAGTAACCTTCACTGGGGTTGTGGAAGTCGTAAGGACACCACCAGATGACAAAATTCAACATATTAGAAGTTTTCAAAATCTTTCAAAATTCAACATTGTCCTAGTTCCGGCTGGGACAGAGTTAACTTTCTTCCCAGTAGCTGGGGAGGGTGTGCTGTGTTTTGGGTTTGGTATAATAGGAGCGTTGATGGCCCATTGATGTTTTGTGTGCTGCTGGGTGGTGCTTGCACCGGGCACTTTTCGGCCTCCCATGCCCTGCCAGGTGCATGGGAAGCTGGCGGGGGGAGCATAGCCGGGGTGGTTGACCCAGCTGGCCAATGGAGTATGCCATACCATGTAACGTCATGCTCAGTATAAAAACTAAGGGTGTGTGTGGGGGCCCGGGGTCCCGGGCTCTCGTTCGGTTCGGTGGGTGGTGAGCAATTGCATTGTGCATTGCCTGCTTTGTATATTGTTGTTGTTGGTGGTGTTGTTATCACTGTTACTATTACTGTTCTACTTTGTTTTATTTCAATTATTAAACTGTTTTTATCTCAACCCGCGAGTTTTCCTACTCGTGCCCTCCCGACTCTCTCCCCCATCCCACCGGAGCGGGGGGGGTGAGCGAGCGGCTGCGTGGTGTTTAGGTGCTGCCAGGGTTAAACCACGACAAACATATTCAAGCTGTATGAGAATACAGCTATTGGGTTTATGTTTGTGTCTGGATTTCAAAAAGTTTGTCAAAAAGTTTGTCTCAAAAGACAGTCAAAATTATAGGTCACACTTCATGCTGTCTTTAAACTTCAAACTGACTTTATCTCAACCCACAAGTTCTTTTGCTTTTGCTCTTCCTATTCTCCCTCTGTCCCGCTGCGGGAGGGAATGAGTGAGCATAGTTGCTGGCCGTGGTCAATCCTCAACATATGTAAAATTAGTAAATTAACTTAGTCTTGAACCTGATTTTTCTGATGTAGTTAAGACAAAGCAATTAGATAGCTGGTCTGGAATTCTACCAACAGGAGATTTTCTGGATTTCAACATGTGCTACTATTAAAAAAAATATTAAGGCATAATACTACAGCAAGACATTTGGTAGTACTATTTAGTTTTCAAAGACGGGTTATCTGCCATTTGCACTATAGCTACAGAGGAGTGCTGCTCAAAAGAAATTACTCTTCCAGTCATGATTGACAGTATGAATTACAACCCTGACTACCCCACAGGTTCTCCCATGCTGGCAGGAGGAAAGCAGCTGGCACATGGTTGGATACATTACCAAAATCTTGGCAAAGACAGTRTGTGAGACTTGTGAGAGAGCCCGCGAGGGAGAAAACACAAGCAGCTGATTACAGGTTGATCACTTACAAAAATACCTCATGACAGCAGGAGTTGCAGCTCAAAAAGTGAGTCTACTTGGGAATAGGGTGGAAGTCACTATCCAAAACACTGTCCCCAAGAACATATAGTAATTCAGACCTTGATTCTAAACATACTTTTCTTACCTCATTCCCTGTTGACATGACTGCAACCACTGGAAACTTGTTAACTTCTACTTCGGTTACTCCAACCGTTGCTAAGAGACCAATCTCAGATGGACCCATGTGGGTTCCTTTAGCCAGCACACATTCACCTCTTTTAATGTCATGTCCTATAGGTCTGAAAATCATAGCACAGAAAAAAATGAAAGAAAGCCAGAATGAGACTGAAAGTATCTTTCCTTGATTGGTCCTGCTCCAGGTGAGGAGTGTCCAGGGATGTTCATTAGTCAGATTGTCAAAATGTCAGTACTACTTATGGTTAAAAAATGACTATAAAAATCACCAGCCCTTCTATTCCTTACAGAGATATTTTACTGTTTATAAAGTAGGCTGTTTACAGACCTGATATCTTGGCCTGGTCGAGCCTGTACCAGGATTCGAACCTCTAGTTCTTCAGTGCCCTACAAAACCAAGGAGATCAAATACTGTCAGCTGGGCTATTCAAAGAAGATTAATCGGCTTTAATTTCTCAGAAGTCTATACAGCTTACAGTACTCAATTACACTGAGACCTTACGGTTTAAGCATCATCATTGCTCTCCTGATTGTAATACAATGTGTGCTAAAATTGAACAGCTTTATAAGAAATTCTCTGTTTGATGAGCTCACCAGGGAAGGACTAGCACTGAATACATAGTTTTAGCTTCCTTTTGTTATGATCCCTGTGTTTATGTATCTTTCCTATGTTACATCCTATGTTTGTCTGTTGATCTGGTATACCGAGTGGATTCTTTCTACTCCTCTCAGTCAACTTGATCTGCTCGAACAATTTCAAAGATGGCATTTCAAAAAGACCATTAGTCTGACAGACAATATGCCACTACATCCGCAGAAAGGTGGGAAGAAGCTATATGCTCTAGCTGTTTCAGGATTTTCATGTAGACTCCTGTAGGGGAAACTCCTACTTGAGAGCTTTGTACAAATCAGAAAGAGGCTTATTCATCATGTTTATTTACTGTGAACAAGAGACAGTGGCCTGAAAAGTCTGATGCCTACTTTAATATTTGTGTTTACTTCTTCAGAATTTCAATGGTTTGGTGATTCATTCAATGCCAATAAATGGCACATGACCTATATTGTTAATATTTAATTTATAAGCCCTGCAAGTGGGTTTATGATATATAGACTCAGCTTTGAGATAGTGCCAGCCTGTCTGTAGCACTAAATCTACACTTAGACTGGAACATATTTTGTTTTTACATTATCATGTAGTGCTTCATACTTTAAGTACCTCAAAGTTATAAATCAGATACTAATATTACAAGACAAACAATGCACGCCATTGTCATTTGGAATTTTTACAGGAACAATAGTGTTGTGTTGGACATTGGGACTTGACTCTTTTCTTAAAGGTGACATGGACTGCATTTTCTGAGTTCAAATTAAGTGCTTTAAACTAAAGGCCCCAAAGTTAAAGTTAATGAATGTGTTGTTACAAATTGTGATTCTGTTTACCTACTGTGAAAATGGATAAATTTAAACCCCTGAAAACCAGGAACTGACTAACAAAAACATCAACCCTGAAAAAACTGATTTCTTACTTTATCACAGTATTTTCAAAATATGCTTTTAATGCAAATTCTGTTTCTTTTATACCTGCTCCTCTTGTATAAGAGAAGAGACTGTTTTTGGCTGCTAGTGTCCAAAATGGCTGTGCTGGTGCCCAAGATGTGATTTTATCTCCCTTATCCCCATCTGAAGCTGTAAAAGACACTTTAGGCTTGTGACGAAAATCTGGGGCAACAGTTAGTCTAAGAATTATTTTATTTTTATGACACTCTGGGGATGGTTGGCCAGTCATGAAGATTTGAATTTTCCCTATCTTTGATAACAGTTAAAGATAGCTAGGAAGTTTCTAGGGAATCAAGAGGAGTGCCAATGATACATCTGAGTAATAGAAAAGGTCCTATTTAGGACTCCTGGATTAGGGGAAACAAGAAAAAAAAGGCTTTTGAGGAATTTAGTAATCCCAGGTTTGAAAAGCACTGTGGAAAGTGTGACTGTGGACAACATGGTGATGTGCAGAGATTGTTATTTATGGAACTGATGGATATCCCAGATAATTCAAGGGGGCTAGAGGTAGGGCTTGCAGGGAGGTATGGCATTATGCTGAGAACATCTTCCATTTGGTGTGTATCAGGCAGCATTCTTCTTGTTGTATATTAATATATTTTGAACTATGTCTGAGTGGTTTACTCTGACAGTTGTTAACAGCCAGCATCCATACTGATATACTGATGCTCGGTCTTGATGTAGGATCTAACTCTTGTTTTGGTTGATCACATTGGCCTCCTTTTTCCTACAAGGTGATATGAAAATGCAAAATGAAAAGGCTGTAGACGTGTTTTTGCAAGGATCTTTCTCAATGATTGTGCATTTGGCAAGCTGATGAGAATTTTTCTTCCTGCTGGATAGATGTAATTCCTTTCAGGCCTATGATTTCTACAGTCATTTGGGGAATGCTTGCTATGATATTTAAGTATTGCTACCACAACTAGAGGTCAAGGAGCTCCTTTTAAAAGTACTCTCTGTTTTTTCAGAAGAACATTTTTCAGATGTTAGAGATTTCATTTCAGTTAAATCCCAGCCCTGAAGGAGTTCTTAACACTAAAAAGAAAAATATTCTTGAAATATGTAGCCACCCAGCATGAAAAAGGAGAGAAAAATAACATATTAACTAAACTATATTAATTATTTATGTACACGATTAGCAGAGTGGCATATTCAAGGACAAGTAGAAACTGAAGAGTTCTACCTCACACTTATAGGCAGGAAAAGGAAGCTGAAGGTGGCTGACCATTTGCTAAAAAAGATCAGAGTTTAATCACATAGCCAAATAATCTGGTCTCACATGCAGAGGAGAACATGCACAGAAAAAGTGGAATCCAGGAGGACAGTCATCCAAAGAAGTAGTAGAAAGTAACAGGTTATCATGTATGTTGCTCTGCAATGTGATAGTCCTCTCATGAGGACGYGGGCAATGGCCACAGAAAACTTGCTCAGTAAGGCTAATGGAATGATTAACAAGCAGTGAAGGCAATGGTGTATTTTATGGGAAGATATAATCTACACATACACATCTGCAACCTGAAAGCAGGACTGACTCAATAAATTCTCTGTTAGGAAGAAGGCCAGCCTAGACAGCTTGCTGACTTCATCAGATGTAAAAAACTATGCATTTACAGTAATAAGGCATGGGAAAGGAACATGAGAGTATGTTTCAGTTTTTGCTGTCTTCATCAGCTTTGAACACTAGAATTCATCTGCTTACACCCCAGCTGCAATCGCAATGCTAGCACAGAGCTATGGCGAAGTGGAACAGCTTGTCAGAACAGCAGCAGAGGAGCAAAGGCTGATTTGAGCAGAGAATCATGCACACACTTCATTGCAAAATTGAACTTGGAAGTTGTGTCAATAAGAGATGTATCTTCTTGCCTTAAAATCTGTCAGATGGTGGCAAACATGACSATGGTGTCCTGAAATCACAGCTGGGTAAGTGAAGGTAGTGATTCAGAAGGAATTCTCTGAACACAAAGAAAGTCTAAGATGGGCTGTTTGGGATACAGTTGTCTACAGACAGCTCTTGTGCTTCATCAAAAACCACATTTTACTTTGTTAAGACAACTGTGCATACAGAATTAGTACCACAGTACTCAAATTTTTTCTGTGGTATTTTGCAACATCTGTAAGGTAGAGCACTAATATGATTTATAGGTATGCTGGAAAATCTGTTCAAATTAAACAGAGTTAAGACTATGTTCTGGGGGAATATGCACCTTATCCATTTCCTGGTTTTCAGAGGTCTTAAATTCAGTAATTTTATCATTTTAAAGGAGCACAGAGGTCTATTGAAGAAACTTAGTCATGGTTTAAAAAAAATTGGGGGGCACTTACTTCCCCTGTTACATAATAAAAACCCTTATTCTAAACATATGCCTTTATTGTAAGATATGTGCACAAGACACATTCTCCAAAATCCACCAAATTTACCTTTGCTGAAAAGAGACCAACTCTGATAATACAGAACTATCTTCATAGAATAGTTCAAAATAATCCAAGTCATCCCATGGATTTTGCAGCACTAAAACCAGTGCACTTTCCCACAGAAAATCATATTCAGCTTTAATTACATCAGCGGTAATGCTGCACTGTAATATTTCAATGTATTATTCTGGGATCAATATGTACTTTAAGAAAACTTTTCCCCTTCTTACTTGCTGAGTTTAGGAGAACTTTTAAAGTCCTCAGCTTGCTGAGTTTCAGGATGATCCTGAAATATAAAGAAGATTGCTCTACTGCTAAATGTGAACTCAGTAGAAAAGAAGGAAATATAATGTCTGATTGCCACTACTCTGTATTTTAAAAGGTGAATACACTAGGCACTCAAATTGGACTGTAGTTATGGATCTCCAGGAGGCATTTGCCTTTCACTCAAATCATGCTCCCAAATACTTTGGTGTCAGCATTCAACAACTGTGATGAAAAATCAATGTCAGGACAGGTAGGTCTGTGGTACTGTTATCAGAGCCTGAAAAAGTGAGAATTGCCACTAGGAACTGATGTGAAAATCCTCAAACTTCTGAGATTAACAGAAGAGCTTTTCTGTAGGACTATCTTTCATATTTACAGGATTGTATCATGAGCCATTTTCTGCTGCACACAAAAGAAAAATGAGTTTTAACTTGTGACTCACATCATCTGATTCCCTGATGAGCTCTGTATCTTCTACTTGCACCACTGCATCAGCACCACACGGAATTGGAGCACCGGTTGTAACGCGCATTACCTGACCAGGCATCACAGTCTGAGTTGGCTGAAAAATAAACAAACAAAAATTAATTTACTTTTGAAAAGAAAAATCTCAAACCATTTGAACTTTATGGAAGTAACCTGAAAGACTAAAATTCTTATTTGTGGCATGACTCTTGATATACTGCTGGTGATATCAACAGGTATAAACTCCAATGTATTTAAAGATCATTAGGTCATTGCTTCAAATCTGGCTTTTTTTATATGGTCACGTATTAGGTGGCTTCAGATTTTTCCCCTTAGATTTCTATCACAAGAATAACTTTCAGAAGAAGCAATATACTGATACTCTGGTTGGCTCAGAAATATAACAGTTAGATGGTGACCTTCTGGAAACTTAGATGAGCAAAAATCTAGTAGTTCTCTGTACATAAATATTTTTGCAGAGTACTCTGGTCCCCAGGGTTGAAATCTCTTTGCTTTGGTTTGGTTGGGGTTTTGTTCTGTTGTGTTTTACCAGCACACTATATATGGAAAACCAGCAGCTTGTAAGTAAAGTAATGTAACCAGCTGCTTCATTTTTAAGCAGATTTCCTCACACTGAGAGACAGCTCAACACTAGTTCACATAGAGTATCTATCTTTGTGAGGGTCAGTTTAGCAAAGCTTAAAATTGATAATACTCTACAATTATGTAAAGTCACAGTACATTGCAAAGTTTCAGCAGAAGCAATACAAAGAATAGAAAAAGACCAGAACAACATGATAAAACAAATGACATGGTTTTAATAAAATTTCTCACCAGCAGCCTATTTTAATACACATTTTTCAAAATCCAGAGTAAAGCCGTAATTTGACCATAACCACTTAAGAAATAAATAACTAAAAGAAAAATCWTTCTAAAAAAATGCGATAAAGGAAGCTGATACGATGATTGAGATTTCATTGCTGGAATATGAGTGCTTGCTCCCCGCAGCACTTCAGTAAGCCCAACTTAATTAGGCTTTGCTGTCGTTAGTGAACATCTGCTACACACAGATCTACACAGCTGTGATCACACCAACATATTCTGTACGTGTCACATGTATAATTCATGTGCAGACTGACTCTATATTCTATATGCAGCATTGGAATACGTCCAGGACTTCTCAGACTGTGATTAGCACATATTTGATGGCAACCCACAGACCTGCAAGCAGTACTGCCCAAGCACTATTACCTGCTCCTGCCCAGCGGTCATTTACTCCCTGACTTTTGACAGGAGGCTGTTAGACATCTGCAAATTCTAGACCAGTGGCCAATGTTTCAGCTGCGCAAAGCTGTGTCTGCCTTGCCCGTTCTTCTACTCTCAGCACTGTGATAACCTCTGAAATGTGGGTATTACTTTGAAATGTGTCTATTTCAAAGGTTGCTCATTGGGACAGAAGCCCCAGGGAGAGGGTGGAAATGGTTTGTACCTGGTTTACCACAGTATCACAGTGACCTACATATCCCAAGAAACAACTGAGCCTGGAGTTGATTGAATCCTGACCCTTTTCTAAGGGTAACGGAAATCTAACATCCTTTGAGAAGAACATAAATGAAATGCTAAAATAAACTAAAAAAAAGATCACTTGCCATATGTCATGGTTAGTGTGTTTTTAGGGCAAGATTCATGTTATCCTAAAGCAGGTATCTAAAACAGATGACATAAAAATAACATTTTTTTTTAAATGGTATTTATTTCTCACCACTGACTATGCAAGGAGCTGTGGATGAATAGCTGAGATGCTGCCATTTATACCAAAGATGCTTAAAAGTGAAAATAATCTTGTCTAGTGTGTTATTTTGATTTTTATGAAAACAAATATTGCAAAAGGCAAAGCTTATGCCTTGGATTATGGGACCTGTTTTGCATATTGTTGTAGATATAGTCTATAGGAACATTAGAAATAGGTAATATTGTTTTGAACTTACTAAAGTATTGATGTCTTTAGTGACAATTTTTAGAGGAAAAATGTATTGCATAAAAAAATTCTCCCATTTAAAAAACGCAGTTTTTGAGCCTCAAGAACGATGAATAACACCAAATGTCTAGGACTCTGCCAGAAATCAGCGTCTCTGGGGATAAAATGCAGTGTAACTATCCATGCTTTTGGAGTTTATTACTAGATGAGTTAATTTTTTGAGGTGTAATGATGTGAAACATTTAAACAAATTCATGATACAATAACAATTGCTTTTAGAATTGGTTGCTCATATATTTAATTTCCTTTTTGTCCTTTGAGAATTTGATCAGATTAACTTTATGAACAAAAGTCAACCATCAGATTTGTGTGTGAATCTCCAGGGCTGTGTTCTTCTGTGCTAGAGACTATGAAGATAAAGAAATGATTCCTTCTCAGAAAGCATATTAATGTACAACAATTTCACAGAAACTCTTTTAAAGGCCTTTGAGATCTCACATTTACCTGGAATAGGGCAGTACTGAGTTCTGTCCTTTGCTTTCATCACTGATAATCTATTTAATATTAGTCACTGAATAAAAAACAGAAATAATTTACCGAGCACAGCCCCCATCTCAGGCATTTTCTCTTGCACATGATTACACCGGGCCTGCTGGCGACAGATGGAGGTCAGCTGTCTCACAGGGGGAAAAGGATTCTGGCTCATGAGCTGGCGGGGCTCATCGAGAGGGCTTTAAACTAGGTTCGCAGGGGGAAGGGGATAAAACCAGGCTCATGAGAGACGAGCCTAGGGGTGGCACGCCACTGTTGGGGGCGAAATCGATAGCCCAGCTCAAGTGCATCTACACCAATGCACGCAGCATGGGCGGCAAACAGGAGGAGCTGGAAGCCATTGTGCAGC